>CAKNYM010051320.1:20839-55988 GCA_932195095.1 Andricus curvator
TATATATATATATATACCATTAAGCCATTTCCCTTTCGGCGAGCCTCAAGGGGTAAGCGTGACACTACCCGATTCGGGCAGTGCTTCTAGGTGGATAGTTTCTTGTAGTAAATAACTACAAGTGTGGGCTCACCACACCCACCACCGCCAACAGCAACGCAGTAGTATCAGACGGTCACCCATCCAAGTACTAATCGCGCCCAACACTGCTTAACTTCAGTGATCTAACGGGAACTGGTGTTTCCAGCGTGGTATGGCCGTTGCCATTAATGATTTGTAATGATTTCATGTATTTTACAAATCAATATTTTTAACCAATGATTTTAGATATTAACATTCACGATTGTCGAATATATTATAGCATCCCTCACAGAATGAGATATCGGCGGGATATCCCACTTAACTCCCAGAAATATCGCAAATGATTGTCCTACAGAGCGGAAATCTCGATATTCCTGGATTTTGTACACAATATAACATTACAAAGTACAATAGTAGAGTCCCCTCTAAATTCACTTCTGACTTTAAGATTGGCTTCCAACAAAATATCTTTGCTAATGATAAATTTATTTTCCTTGAAATAAGTTTACAACTGAAAACAAATTTAATTAATGTCATTTTGCTTTTATATAATGAAATTCTATTATAACTCTGTATTTTAATTATTAATAATTATTTTATGAATCTTTGTTCAATCTCCTGATTCTTTTTCAATTCCCCTGACAAAAAGCTCCTAACTTTGTGTCTTGACCGTTTGCAACACTGGCTATCGCGCAATAATAAGAGACTCTCTAACAAGTCAACAATTTCTGGAATATTCGGGATTATGATCTATTCGCATTTATATTATGCAAAGAAACGCGGTAAATATTAATTTGATTGTTTTTTGTACTAAAAACTGATATTTCCCTTATAATCATAGTGCTTTTTATTGTAAGTAGGCTGTTATTGGTCATGAAAACAACTTGCGGTAATAATTTTTTTTATCATTATACTGAGATGGAATTCGAAAGAAACCGAATATTCGAGATTTTTACCAAGCGGATTTCGATGAATTTTTATGTTTTCAGACAGTCTACATATTTTAATTAATATGCAATCTAGGAATATTGGATTATATTCCCAAATTTTTATATATCCCGCAAAGGACATTGTGTGGATATCCTACAGGGCGGAAATCTCGATATCCTTAGAATATGCCACTGATATCCCCGGAGATTTTGGGAATATGTTTCAGGATATCCCATGTCCTGCCGATATATCCGAGGGATATGCCAAATATATAATTTTGTTGTGACGGATCATTTTACCTTAAAACATCATCTCTCTTCCTTTTTGTTGAGCCCTTTCCAGGTCTTGTTTCTTGATCTCTGAAACTAGGACTGTAACGCTTGTCAAGTTTTACTTCGCTGCTACTGGATCCCTGCATTACACCTGAAACACCAATACTGTAATTAATTCAATGTTCCTGCATTTCAACTGTGTTAATTGTTATTGACAGTTATGTTCAATTTTTTGTAAGATAATTCTTTTTTTGGACCTACTTTTCACGAAAGATTTTTCTAATTGTTAAACAAGATTATTACTCTTGAAATTCCTTAATCATAAGAATCGAGCTATGAAATATGATTTGACTGTCGTTAAATACAAATTTTCTATAATCTATAGATTTATGATTGTTTCTTCTGATAATATATATTACCAAGTCCAGTCAAAAAATTAAATTGAAACTTAAAATACTGCTGAGATTTATGGCCTACAAGAAGCTAAGCAAGTACAGATGAAATGACGTAGTTCTATGTCGATCAAAACTATTGAAGCTGAACTTGCCATACGTACGTGAAGCAGATTTTATGTTAACTTTTCAAGATTGTGATTAGTCAACTTTCACTTTTGTGTAAAGAAGACGCTGCTGTTGAGAATGTCAAAAATACTTGCCTAGCTTAGTGTATAATTAAATAGTACATTTTATTATTTGCAGAGGTGCTGAGTGTCTTAAAAAGGTAAGAGGAAGAATTATTAAAAAAAAACTAATAAAATATCCTCTCTTTGTTTATTGGACAATCATATTATACACCTATAAGTCATGTGATTAAAAAACTACTCTCTTTTTTTTACAATCTAGGTTACAATTCCAGATTGAAATGATAATGAAAACATATCGACAAGGTAATAAGAACAGTTGGAGCACGTCATTCAATCCAATCAAATTGTTTCAAGTTTTCTGTAATTATCGTGATCCAATATCATTTTGACAATTAAAAATATAAAAAAAACAGGAGATTTCAACCTGAGAAAGTGAATAATTTATTATGAAAAATTCATGATCAAATAAAGTCTTGATCAAGTAACGTCATAATCTTTATTCCAAGGTAACCGTCATTATCGATCTTGATGACAACACAACAACAAAAAATCCAAAGACAATCTCGATACATCTCAGCACTTCTGAATATAATATAGTACCTCAGCAGATAGTGTATGTATATAAATGACTGAATGAATAAATGAATGAATGTGCACAAGAAATCAGTGACTGTTGCTATTTATTAGAATTTTTTCTTTTATGAATAAAAAAATGAATAATTTTCCATAAAAAAGGATGTAAACAGATTATTTTGACTATATTCCGCTTACGGCGAATCAGTCATCACGAATATACGTCTGAATTGCGAAAAGATATCTGATTTTCAGAGCTAGTATCACATGACGGAATATATTGGTGATCAGCAACAAAATACAAACCCCGAGCATTGGCCAAGGAGAAGCAAATGGAATGTGTTCAGGGCACTAGTGGGTCTGCGAGCAGGCCATGCCTCGATTCCCAGACACGAATCCTTGTGACTATTGGCTCTGGGGATACTTAAAAGAAAACGGTTTTTTGCTAGACAATCATCAAACATAACGATTTGATGCATTTAGTTCTCATATTAAGATCCATTTCCCGAACTCAGAATACCCCAAGAATACCTTCTTCTCTTCACTGATATATAATCTTACAAAGTAACCTAATAATTAACGGTTGATCGTGGCATACCTCTAGAAGTTTACATCTTAGCACTCGTCTACATCTTGCATGTAAATTATGCAGTTAAATACCTATATTCAAGATTTTTTTATTATTGTTAACAAAAATTAATATAGTACACTGTAAATATACCGTGTAATTTCACTTTTAGGAACAATGTGAAATAAGACGAATGCTGGTCTATTTACGATCCACTGTAAAAGGAGCACCTCCACATTAGAAATATTTCGATCCACGTCCGATGATATAAATGTACAAAGGCTCTGGCTGGTGAATTTAAATTAAATTATAAATTTGCAAATTTCCAGTAAATTTGCGGGTTTCGGCGTCATGAATTTTACCAGAAAACTAAGTCACAGAGTCTCTATGTTTGTTCTAATAGCGTGATTAATGTTATGAAAATGAAAAAATAATAAAAACAAGTTTTTGCCATGATATAAACTTTGTGTATTTTTACGTCGTTGGACCCGTATCGAATAATTTCCAACGTGGGACGTATAGTAAAATTTTATCAACTTTTGTTGTACAGTGTAGTCAGTTGTGCGGCTTCCAGAAAGAATGACGTAAGGCAATCTTGAAAAGTTACTACAGATAGAGATCCAAACACTGTAAAATGCATTTGAAAACAATTTGAGCGCTGTTGAGTTCTACGCTAAACATGGTTAATGATGGTTCGACCCCCCCAAATTATACACTAGAAATGGCTTTCGGTAAAATTGGCTGATTTCTAGAAATATATGCTAATGTTACTGATCTTGACCAAAAGCCATTACAAAATGTACTTATAATGTGCGGTGCACCCGAATTGAGCCAACGGTCAGTGTTTCGCCTGAGCATTGGAGGACCACCTTTATTTTTCACCCGAATTTATCACTTTAAAATTATAAATGTAACTTAAATATCACGTACTGATAAAATTGAAAATGATTCCCATGCACTTGTAATTGAAAAGTCATTTATGAAAATCCATTTTATCCTATTTTGTTATATGTTAAACGAGTATCTTGAACTTTCTTTCATAAATAAAGTGCGTATTTTTATCATATTATAATTCAAAGATATTTAAAACTATAACTTCCTATTACCATAAATTCCACAGAATAATGCAGACAGAATTCAAAATCTCAACCTAAACTTCACATGTTAATTTAACGATTTTTTTTAGGAATTGTTTTATTCCGTTTATAAAAGATTACATGTTGAAAAATGTACAAGATTAACATTCTGGTCTTTGAATATTAACAGTCAGGGAAAATGAAAAATTGGTCAGGGAAAAATTATGGAATTTTGAAAGTATATATTTGCAGTCATTCTGATATACTATTATTATTATAATTAATATATTTGCTTTTATTTATATTTTTTTAGCTGCTTCCTCCTAGCGATCATAATTTTAGTTAAAAATATTATTATTTTGTTGAAAAAACCACAATTTTGTTCAAAAGTATTTTTTTTTTAAATTGAAAATTGAACTGTTTTGTTGAAAATTCATATTTTTGTGTTGAAAATTGAACTGGAATCTTTCTTGGTTGAAAATCCATCTGTTTTATTAGAAATTTTATATCATTTGGTGAAAAAACAATTATTCGTTGAAAAATGATTTTTTTATTAATTGAATTGAAATTAATTGAATTATTTTGTTGAAAGTTCTTTTTCTGTTCAAAAGTCAATTACTTGGTTAAAGGTTGATTCATCATTTTAATTGAAAGTTCATATTGTTGGTTTAAAATTTAATTATTTTGTCAAAAATTCGTTTTTTAAAATTAAAAATTAATTTTTGTAACCTAAAATGTAAATTTACCATTTTTTGTTGGAAACTTATCTTTTGTAGTTGAAAAATGGTCTTTTTGATAGAAAACTAATCTTCTTGGTTTTACATTTTCACTTTTTTGGTTAAAAATGCAAAATTTTGGTCAAAAATTAACTTTTTTGTTGAAAATTAAACTTCTTAAAAGTTACTACTTTGTTAAAAATTCATTTTTTTATGAAAGTAATTGGTTAAAATGTTGATTCGCTTTAAAAAAATTTTAAAACATTTAAAATTCGGTCTCATTGGTTGAAAATTTAATTATTTTGTTCAAAGTTATTTGTTTGTTCTTTAAAAGTAATTTTTTAACTAAAAATCTAAAGTTTCCATTTTTGGTTGCAAATGGTCCGTTTTTAGTTGAAAATTGGTATTTTTTGGTAGAAAACTAATCTGCTTGATTTGAAATTTCCTCTTGTTCTTGGTTAAAAATGCACACTTTCGGGTTAAAAATTCAACTGCTTTACACAAAAATTTGTCTTTTGGCTTGAAAATTCAACATTTTGAATGAACTTTTTTTTCTTGACTGAAAAATCTTTACTTTTTAAAAATTCATCTTTTTTGTTGATAATTATTTTGTTACTGATAATTAAGTTTTTCCACTTTTAGTTGAAAATGCAACAATTTGACTGAAAATGCATGTATTTTGTTGAAAATTCATCTTTTTGGTTTTAAAATTCATCTGTAGAAATTTTGTGCAGGTCTAAAATTCAACTATTTTGTTGAAATTTTGATTTTTTTGTTGAGAATTCAACTCTGGTTGAAAATTTAACTATTTTGTTGAAAATCAGTTTTTTTTTTTAATATGAACTAGTACATTTATCGTTCAGAATTCATCTTTTTGTTGAAAATTCAACTATTTCTGGTTGAAGTTTAATCTTTTTTGATTAGAAATTCGACCATTTGGTTGAAAATTCATCTTTGTATGTTGAAAATTGACCAATTTTCTTAAAAAGACATTTTTTGTCGAAAATTGAATATTTTATTAAAAATTCATCTTTTTGGATTAAAAATTCATCTTTTATGGTAGAAAAGTCGTAATTATTTATTGAAATAAATAAATTTGAAATTCTATTTATTACTATATCCAAAAAGGAATTATTGTGCGTTTATTCAATTCATAGTTTCATACTTTTGATGGTTGGGCCGCTTTTGGTTCAATTCGCCTAGAAAGGCAAGGGTGGTTGTCCGTTAGCTCAATTCAGTTGCGCCCATAATGTGTAGGGCCTTTTTCACCCACTTTATTGAATGCCGACGAGGATCGTTCTCAGGTAGAAAAAGTCCTTTGTCGACGAACGATCAATAAAGTATTTGAAGACATGAGAATAACAACTGGATAAGGGCCATATGAGGATGTCACTTCGTTAGATTTAAAATAATGTATTCAAGGAGCCAACTTCAAATGGTAATCATCCAGTTATCATTCTCATGACTTTATTTTGAATTCGAATTAAGGGAGAAAACTAGCTATACCCTTCATTGCAAAATGTTCTCGAAGATCTCGCAGTCAGCAGTAAAATTCATAAGTTTGGCGTTTTGCTCTCAAAAAAGGACACGACTGAAATCAATTTCAAAAGGTAGCATATTTTCAAACGACGGCCATTTCTTGTGCTCCGCTCCAACGCCCTGAATACCACTTTTTTTAATAATACCACGATTACATTTTGATTTCGATTTCCAATGGAAAAAGGTGATTTCGGACATACTGTACACTTTTTATTTTTTATAACGTTAATTAATCGTTAAGGAAATATTATGAGGATGTGAGCAAATATATTATAAGCTAAATGTGATCCTCTACTGGTGCTGACGTCTATATTTATCTCGGGTAACTAAATTTGTCACAGGAGCAAAAGGGACAGCATCAGTTTTGTGTCTCTTTTCCTTCTGTAGCAAATTCTATATATTTTTATTGATCCTAGGTGTTTCAAGGTTCACGATGTACTGTTTCAAAGTTTCTACAAAATGTTTAAAAACAAAAATGATCTCCATTCAAAAATTGAAGGATAAATGGCCCTGAAAAAACATATAAATTAAGAGAGCACAAATGTTTATTTAAATAAATTGTTTAACAGTGACTGAAAAAAAACTTGCATGTTTTTGTACGAAACTAATAAAATAATCAAATTAATACATCAGCTTACCTTTAAATTTTGGGACAAACATTTGAATATCTTGTGGAATGTTTTTGTAGAAGTCTAATTCTCTGCAGTTCAGTGGCTTGCAAATTGTATTCTGGTTGAGAAGCAGTAATCGTGTATGACCACCGACCTGTTTTCAAATATAATAGCTATAAATTAAAAGGTAAATAATGCTAGAAAAAAACCACAGAATTGTAAAATGTATTCTATTTTAAACGTGTAGCTCACGAAGATGTGGTTATATTATAATCTAGGGAATAGTCAATCCTCCAGGAAGAAAAATCAGTTTTATTTATTTTACAAGAAATGTGAAAGAAGTTCGAAATAAGAGACGCTGCTGTTTTGAAAGTTTGTTATAACTTCCACACATTAATAGGTATTACATATATCAATTATCAAGTACAAGAAAGATTCTTGTCAATAAGTTGACATACCTGATTTGCAACAACTTTAATCAGGTCTATTTTATCTTTTGTATCAATAAACGTATCGAAGACATATAACGATTTATTGTCTATTAATCTTCTTGCGGAAGAGGTCAAAAGTTTCCATTCACTCTCAATCCATTTCTTGACTATTTGATATCTATATTTATTACTTAGTTCTTATTGATTAAAAAACCGGAAACAATCAAGACTTCTGCTTGATATTATGCAACTTTGAAGCGTCCCTTTGTTTTTGAAAACATGGATACAATTATTAACAACAATAAACATTGTTGCTTTTCTCAAAAAATGAAGATTTTCAAAAGTAATCTTCTTTCACATCTCTTGCAATTATAACACAATCAATTCGATCAATCAACATTTGCAGAAGCAATAAGTTAAATTGTTTGTTGATGATTTAGAGTTTTCTACTTACTTTAATGTATCTACATTCGTGTGAAACAATGGATGAAAGACGTGACCCATTTAAGAAGCATTTGAGTCGCATACCTATGTATGTGTATTAGAAAATACAAGAAATAAGAATTTAAGAGCTGATTTTTAAATACCTGATTATTAAGTGGATGCAAAGCGACTTCCTCGTCATGATCGCGAAGGAAAGTGGACGAAATTGGTGAAGTAGTGCTATGGCACTGCGTTTCAGCTTCTCCCATACCCCAAGCAGCCCTCAGGTATACCATGCCCGCGTACTCCTTTCGGATAAAATGGATAAAATCCAGTTAATCACTGCACTATTGATGTGTCACTTTTTGTAATTAATCACTATCGATAGAAATTTATACCGATTCTCGTGTCCCAATTTGTGTGCGACCCTTTGTGGGAAAGTGTCAAATGGTGTATATGAAGACTAGAATTGGAAAAGAAAAAAAAAACAGAAACAGTTCACTTTCGTACAACTTGATTTCCTTGACCACTAGTGAAACATTGAATTGCTTCAGAGCTCGATGAAATCTGGACTTAAAGTATTCCACGAACTAAGAGCACACTGTCTGTTTTCGTTTTGACACTTATTGTCCTTATTATACTCCAACTGGCGTGGTAGATTGCATTACGATATTGTTAAGTGTTAACCATTATCTGACATCGAGGATTCAGCAGCAGGAAGGCGGGGGACGGGGTAACTTATTGAAAAAAGTCGAGTGCACACCAAAGAGAACTATCGGGATATTCGAGTCACAGCCTTCTGCAGCCTTCACCAAATGGCTGTAGTGCATGAATGTGTATGCGTTTCGTGTAAATTCATTCAATTTCACATCCGTATACGTATGCATACATACATTTATAGCACCAATGGGTATATGAGACGGTTCGAGAAAGAAAGGGGTTATTTGGATTTTGGTAGCTGGCTGGCGCTGCCATCGATTTGGAACGATGACGCAGTTTTAGTTCTCTCTACGACGCAGGGCACTCTGAGGTATTGCGCTTGCGTTATGGCTGCGAGCTGGTTGTTCGCAGTTGGCGCGCAATTCAAAATGGGTACTAAAAACAATTCTTGTAGTTAAAATAAATAATCATTATAAAATTCACAATAATGTATATAAATTGTATTTATTCAATAATTTTTTGTGGAATATAATTTAGTCTTTGAAATTTAATCAAAATAAACTTATTTATAAAATATATGTGTTATACATTTTTTCTTGCCTGATATCAAAATCTATACAGTTTATATACATTCTTGTTCATTTGATAATAATTGTTTATTTTTATTGCAAGAATTATTTTTAATACATATTTTGAATTGTGCGCCAGCTGCGGTCAACCATAGCGCGCGGCCCTAACGCAATTGTGCAGTGGCAAAGTGGCAGTGGGAAAGTGGCAGTGGGAAAGTCGAAAATTGAACGGTTCTCTTTTTCTAACGTGTGGACATCACTAAATTGAGATGAAAGTCGTGATATAAAGTAATTTTTTAGCATCGAGTTCATGTCTAAGTATTAATAACGAAGATATGTACTCCATACCAAAAATGATTTTGTATCACGTATTTGTCCCCAATGATAATGTTGGTGGACTCCCAAGAGACAGATAGATCTATTTTTCTCTTTCACTATCATAAGTTTCTGTTTTCATCCACTGCTTTCATCTGCCATGGGAGTCCACCATCAAACTCCCAAATTTAGATTTTTATACGAAAATTACATGTAGAACCCCATGAATATTACGTCAGGTAATATACGTACCCATCCCTGAGAGCAAGGTTTAGTTATGCCGTTCAATACGAGAAATATCGAGGCGAAAGTTGAGAAAAGCAAGGCCTGCAGTGGGACTCCGATGCTGTTTCGAAGTCGAAAGTCGAACGAACCTCTCTTTCTATCTTCACACGTTAGAAAAAGAGGTCCGTTCGATTTTCTACTTTCGACACGGCATCGGAGTCCCACTGCAGCATAACTAGAGGCCTCGCCTTTCGAGGCCATTCAAGGTGGCCAGAAAACAAGACCTTGAAAAGCGAGGTCTTGTTTTGAAGGCTTGATTTTCCTTGGCTGAGTCGATCGCCCGACACGGGAGAGTAAACTATTAGGCATTTTCACTTCATAGTCAGCTAACTTCACTTCGCTAACTCCTGAGGGGAAAACAATGGATCAAATGCATGGGATTCGCTCCATTTTTTCCCTGTTTTGTTAATATCTTCGTAAAAACTAATTTTTTCTATATAAGTGTATTTAAAAAATAGTTTTTATTTTTTAAGAACTATTTAATGATATAATAAAATCTTAATAATTATTATTCATTGCGAAGATATTACAAAAATAAAGTTTTTTTTCCATGCATTTGGTCGATAGTTTTCCCCTCAGCACTCAACGAAGTGAAGTTAGCTGATGGTTTAAGTGAAAATACCTAATAGCTGTCGTAGGATGGTAGTAGGAAGGAGTTTTAAACTTCTCTAGACAAATTACATATGCCGGGAATTGTACAAACTTCTTGATTCCGAATATTCTATTTTCATATTGCTAATTGGAAAATTACAAAAATATAATTCGTTATTTTTGCTGACTTACAGACAAAAGACTCCTGCTGGAAAATATATTATAAACATAGATCTAGCGCACCACAAGAGTGAGAGAGGGAAATTATTGCTCTCTCACTTACTTCTATCGCCAGTAATGTAATGTCCTTCTGGGAAAAAATGTTACATCATCTGATCGGATTCGGTTCTAGGCTTATAATATCTTTGCTATTTGGGACGTATCTTAGGGATTTTAATTGAATGGTGGGCGTTTTTACATCTGGCAGTGGAAACTCAAGACGGCGAAACAAGGACAAGGCGAGGTGTCGACTTTCGAGGCAGGTATGCCTCTGTCTTGTCTTGATTTTTACGTATTTTTTACGTATATTACATTTAATATATTCAATGTAAATTACTGTAATAAAACCTATTAATATAATAATAAACCTATAAATACAAATATACTAAATATAAATATATATAATATAAATATAAATATACGATAATAATAAATATAAAATATACGTATAAAACTCTCTACTCCCTATAAATTTAGAGTTTTCTACGTGTATATTAAGTGGTAAAATACGTATAAAAAACCTTGTAAATGACGTAACGTATTATACGTCTCCAGCCCTGCGCTAGAACTACATGAAGATGATACTCCAATATGCCAAGTTTTTTAACGTCAACTCTACCTCGCTTTGACCTTTCTGAATATCGTATGAGATAGACAGAGAGGTTCGATCGTTTTGACACGATAAATCGATCTAAATCTGTTGTCTCTCTCTCTTTCTATCTTATACGATAGAAGGAGCAGTCGGGTCAATTTGAAATTTTGAGACATCGGAATCCCACCCCTGGATTGCTTTGGGAAAGATATTATAAACCTAGACGCGGCACCTCCATCGACATATAGAAATAGACTGGTGACGCCGTGGGGGGAACACGAATGGCAATTAGAAAGAGAAAGGAGAGAGTGGTGGGCATCTTGTCTCTTTCTCTTGCAGAAGCGTCGCTTATGAATCGGGGGCCTTGCGCACGTCAATACATGTCACTGTCATTTTCACACCTTACTTCTTTTTATAGTATATTCAAATCAAATGAATATACCTGAGTTCCAACCATGGACATAGGTTCCAACCATGGTTCCAACCGTCGAAAACGTTCTAGACCAATCACCTTCGACCAGAAAGAGACACATTGCCCACCACTCTCTCCCTTCTCTTTCTACTTGCTATTCGCGTTTCCCCCACAGAATCACTGGTGCATTTCTAGTCGATGGGCACCTCACTAGCGAACATATAATAATTTCCAAGAACTAAAAAAATGCCATTAGTAAAAAAAAAGATGGAGATATTTCTATCTCTTTTTAACCAATTGTATTATTTTAGTTCTTAGAACTTATTATAGATTCGCTAGTGAGGTGCCGCATCTAGGTTTATTAGGTTTTACTACCCGATCATAAAATAATTACGTATCGTCTGGTATCGCGAATACTGGGTATACTAATCGCATTGCTGTCCTTAGGTAAATAATTATTAATGCTTTTTTTGAAAATAAAAGATATAACATCGATTGTTGGATTTATTTTCGGAAAGAGTAAAAAGTTCTGTTTTTGGTCAAGTGCTATTTTAAAGTAGTGATAAAATAAATTATACTAAAAAATCAACGGAGAAGATGCTTGACAGAGGTTAAGGTTATGTAGAACTTAAATATCTGTAAAGTGTAACGGATGTGAAATAAAAAAGTATAATGCTGTTTTACTAATAAAAAACTATTAAATAATGTAAAGTGAATCACTGAAAACTTTACAGCGTGATTTGAAGCTATGCTATGTGGAAAAATTAGATTAATGATGCTGTGACTATTATTGTTAGAAAAACATGATTACGGGTTTAAAATCTGAAAATTAAACCAGATTTTAATTGCGCTGATATTTGCATTTATTTTTGTATAATGGAGAATCTCAAAAAAGTATTGGATTTACCTTTTTCGGCGCCTTGCCGCCTTGGTATTTGTTCACTTTTAAAAATTCTAGCTTGTATATCTATACGTAACATCTATACTAAGCTGTTTTTCGGTCGATTTTTTAGTATAAGTCATTTTGCCATAACATAAAAATAGCACGTAACTAAAAAAGGATCTTTCCGAGAATAAATTCATAAGCTTTCATATTTTATATAAAAATTGCATTAATCATGATTTTCATAAGGACAGCAATGCATTTGGCAGACCCAGTATTCGAGATAGCAGACGATAAGTCATTGTTTTGTGATCAGGTAGTGATTGTCAAATAGGCTAATAATACCAGATAATACAGTAATCCACACTAATGCCCTACTTCCGGTTTGTTGCTCGTTTCCAAAATCCATTGACTTTCTAAATAAATATTCATTTGTTTCTGTCAGCCTATGGTGTAAAACATATAGAAAGTCAACGAATTTCGGACTTCCTTCCTTTTTTTTGTTCACTTCCGAAATCCGCTGACGTTCTATATGTTTTACACCATAGGCTGATAGGAAAAAATGAATATTTATTCAGAAAGTCAACGGATTTTGGAAACGAACAACAAACCGGAAGTAAGGCATTAGATGTGCACTGCTGTATATCTTTGGCTCTGTTGTTCTTGATGTATAATGTTTTTTACGTAATATACGTCAAAAACCGTAGAAAACCCCGTAAGTTAGTTCCAGGGATGGCAGTCATTCTAAATTGTACATGAAATTAAGCTCACTTTTTGAATTGATATGTTTTTATGAATTATGTCCTTCACAATCACAAATCACAAGAAAAAAAGCTATGTCTGGAATGGGGAAAAATACGTAACATAGTGTAATCCCGTGGAAGGATTTGAATTTCAAGAATCGAAAGGACGTAAAACTGTAGAAAAGATTTTGTTTTGCTACAAAAGTTACAAAATATGAATTTAAAGGGACTAGAAAGCCAGACACCTAGAGTATTATACGTTCCCAGCCCTGCGTGAGACGTAGAGGCGCTACTTGTCGCATATATGCTAGTCAGTTTCCACTCTCTATAATAGTCTATGGTGATGACCACGACTCGGTGAGCAATCCTTGATTGTCTAGTGTTCTTGGTGTCATGAAATGTCATGACCCATATTGGTGACCTTCATGTTGTTGATATTGTTGACAATTGTTGATTGGTGTTCCGTGAGTGATGTTGGTATCTACAAAGATATCTTTGGTATCTACTTCAATTTCATTTACTGTGGTGTATGTGAATTAAAATTGTTTTGAATATTTGTTAATTGGCACTTCATTGTTTTGTGACAATGAAAAAATTTGAATCAGTCTCCTATTCATAATTCCAAATTAAAATTGAAGTTTATCAATCTGTGCAAATGAGTCAATCAAATCAGATAATACTGTGTTCAAGTTTTGTTTGTTTAGTTTTGTGCTTAGTAACTCAACAGTGGATTGGTTCATCTTCCTTATCGTTCTATTTGCCAATAGTGTGGGCGATTGTTGTTACAATCTTGTCAACATGGATAAGCTGCTTCGTTCTCAAACTTTCTTTGAAAGCTAATTCTCCTATAACATTACCTGTTGTTTCAAGATGGTTACGGAAGAAAATTGAGCTTTACCTAAAATTAAATTTAGGGCCAAATGAAAGGTATATATCGTGTAACAGCTCGAGTGTAGAAAGCAATAAAGAAATTAAAAGTGATGAATTCAATAAAGCTGCAACGTTCAAATCCAACAGTTGTAAAGATTCTGAACATTTGGGTAAAATAACAAACGAAATAGACGTTAAGTACATTAAAACATGGTACAAAAGTGTAAGTGACGATGAAAAATTTCCAGAGGAAGCAAGAGACTTATTGCTAAAGTTATCAATAAGATTAAATCATTGCATTGCGTCTATCGATAAAGTAAGTCTTGTTGACAAATTAGCCGGAGTATTACTTTTCCACCTGAAAGAATATCGGAGGTACATAAATGAATTTGACTTTGTTATAGCCACTTATTAGTTTAATTGTACATTTCATGAAGTGTATAGACAGTTCATGAACTGCTAGCAGAGCGTGTAATAATCGAAAGTTAAACTATTCTAGCCATTCCATGAAACGACCAACGTGTTATCAAGCACATAATGTAATAAAATTCAATGAATTTAATTTTAACTAATCATCACTTAATCAAGGCTTTAAAAAAATATTAATTCTGTTTTAAATCAAGAGAGCATTTTTATGAAGCAAGCGTAATAAAGTTCAATAAATATGCGAAAAATGGCAAATATGGTCTCCTTGTTGGTTTATTTATATTATAAAAACATAGTTCACTGCGAGGGGTTAATTACACCTGAAATCTGGTGTACACTCTCTGTGCAATGTTTTGCAATTCCATTGAATCCTTTTCAATACGCCCTTACGGAAAATTATAGAAAATTCAGTATTTAAATGCTGATGCAAAAAATAAGGAAAGCACAAATGATTGATTTATTTAGCGTAAGGTTTCGACAAATTTTAAATAATTTAATTATATCCAGAGAACTTCCATAGATTTTAAACGATTTTGTCAGATTTCGTAAAAATGTCACGGGATTTTAAAGATTTCCAAACATATAAGAATGTTTTAAGGGATTTCAATTTCCAATTAATTCCAACAAATTACGAGGGACTTTCGTGGATTTTAAGGTTTTTTAAAATGATTTTAAGGGTTTTCCAAATATCTCAACTAATTTTAGAAAACTTCCTCGATTTTCAAGAGATCTAGAAATATGTCTACGCATTTCAAGGATTTTCGAAATATTTGGCAGGAGTTTAGAGGATTTTAAATATTTTCAAACATTTCCGAGAATTTTGAGGAATTCCAAAGGATTTCAAGAGATTAAACAAATTTCAAGGGATTTCAAAGATTATTCGAGGATTTCCAAAGATTTCAAGATATTTCTAGTGAACTTTGGGAAATAAATTAAATTAAATTTGTAGGGATTCTTAGCGATTTCAAAGGTTTGAAGCATTTTCAAAGAATTTCACAAGGTCAAAGGATTTCAAAGATTTATAGGGATTTAAACGTTTTTGTTTAGAGAACTTTTATGAATAGGTTTATTTTTATTTGAATTCCAGAGAACTGCCATAGATTTTAAGAAGTTTCATCAGATTTCATAAAAATTTCACGAAGCTTAAAAAAATTGTATGGGATTTCTAAATATTTCTACTAATCTTAAAAGATTTAATCAGTGTTCAAGAAATTAAAAATATTTCCATGGATTTCAAGGAATTTTGAAACATTTCAAAGGATCTTAGACGTTTTTTACGGTTTTCAAGGATGTCGAGAGATTTTAAAGAATTTTACAGGATTTCCAATGGTTTCACCGGATTTTTAGTGAACTTTGGAAAAGAAATGAAATAAAATGAAATTTTAAGAGATTTTTAGGTATTTCCAGGAATTTCACAAAGATTCAAGGATTTTATTAAATGTCCAGGGATTGCAAAGATTTCTAGATATTTAAACGTTTTTTTTAAGAGAATTTTAATTAATAAGTTTAATTTAAATTATATTCGAAGTCATTTAAATGATTTATACCAAATTTCAAGGGATTTCGAAGAATTTTTTAGGATTTCCAAATATTTCTAGAGAACTCTGGAAAATAAATAAAATTTCATTGAATTTCAAGGACAAAAATTTATTTTTAAAAATTTAAAGGATTTTATTAAATATCCAAGGATTTCAATTGATTTTAACGTTTTTATAAAGTACTTTAATGCATAAGTTAAATTCAATTTATATTGAAGGGATTTCAAATAATTTATACTTTATGAAATAAATTTAATTTAATTTCAAAGGATTTCTACGGATTTCAACAATTCGAGGTGAGAAGATTAAGATTCATAGGACCTCCAATTATTTTGAAGATTTCGGGGATTTTACCAATTTTTTATGGATTTCAACAGATTTTAACTGAGTTCAAAGAATTTAATGGACTTAAGAATATTTTTAAAGGCATCAAGGGAATTCAAGAAATTCCAAAAGATTTTCATACAGAATTCAATTAAATTTTAAGAGATTTCAAAGATATCAAGGGAATTCAGAGATTTTTGCTGTGTAAAGTTTATTTGTGCAGAGTCGCTATTTTTGTGTACTTTCATGTGAGATTGTTAATGGTCTATAATAAATTGTTCCTTTGCAGGTTTTCTACGTTTTAGATTAATTCCTTCAATATTTTTGTATTATTTATTCTGATGCTGATTATCCTATAATTTTGTTCTATATAATGAGTTTCCTATAATTAATTGAATCTTTTGCAATTTCATGCAATATTTTGCAATCCCATGCAATAAATGCTTTCCACTCAGTTGTCCATCAAATAAAATTTTCGTTCGTTTCAATTCACCCAAGAAAACAATATTCTCTGACATTTTTAGTATTTTAAATAATAGGACGATTTTTTATGTAAAAAAATGTTTGAGTTTTTTACCATAATAGATGAATTTTTTACCATAATAGATGAATTTTCTGCCCAAATAGACGAATGTTTAACAAAACAGTTCAATTTTCGACCATCTTCTACAAAAAATATTTTTTTAACAAAGGGGTTTAACCTTCAACCAGGTAATTGAATTTTCAAAAAAAAAAAAAATGAATTTTCAACAACAAAAAACGAATATTAAATCCAAAAGGACAAATGTTTAACAAAACATTTGCATTTTCGACCAAATAATATGAGTTTTTAACAAAATTTTGAATTTACAACCAAATAAAGTTGAATTTTTAACCAAATACTAAAACTTTCTACCTACAAAGATGAACTTTCTACTAAAAAGTCGAATTTTCAAATAAAAAAAGATTAAAATTTATCCAAAAACAGTTGAATCTGCAACAAAAAGATGATTTCTCAACAAAACATTCCAATTTTTAACCAAAGAGTTGAATTTTTTAGAAAATAATTCATTTTTCAAATCAATAGTTGATTTTTCAACCAAAAAGACGATTTTTCTACAAAACAATTGAGTTTTCAACCCGAAAATATTAATTTTTTACAAAAAGACCAATTTTTCAACAAAATAGTTTATTTTCAACTAAAGAGGAGAATCTTCCATCAAAATGATGAATCTTCAACTAAAAGATATTAATTTTCAACCAAACAATTGCTTTTTTTAACCAAAAAAGAGGATATTTCAAGCAAGACAATTAGTTTGCTACAAAAAAAAATTAACTAAAAAGGATCAATTTTCAACCAAAAATGGAAAATTTTCATTTTTAAAAAAAGTGTTAAACAAAAGAAGATGAATTTTCAACAAATAATATAATAGTAGATATTTCAAAAAAAAAGCAATTTTAAATAAAAAAGCAGTTGCATTTTTAACAAAAAAAAACATGAATTTTAAATCCAAAAGGACCAGTGATCAACAAAACAGTTGCATTTTCTACCAAGAAATATGAGTTTTTAACAGAATGCTTAAATTTTCAACAAAATAATGAAATTTTCAACAAAACAGTTGAATTTTAAACCAAATACTGGAATTTCCTACCTACAAATATGAATTATCAACCAAATAGTCGAATTTTCAAACAAAAAAGACTAAACTTCAACCAAAAACAGTTGAATTTCCACAGAAAGATGAATTCTCAACAAACAATATAGTACTTGATATTTCAACAACAATAAAAGTAATTTTCAACCAAAAAGATGAATTTTCAACCAAAAATATATAATTTTTTGCCAGTTTCATTTTTAACCAAAAAGAAAAAATTTCAATCAAGAAGTTTAGTTGTTTACAAAAAAAAAATATATATTTTTTAACAAAGTGGTTCAACCTTCAACCAAGCAATTGAATTTTCAACAAAAAAATATGAATTCTCAACTAATAATGTAATAGTCGATATTTCAACCAAAAAAGATTTTAATTTTAAATAAAAAAACGGTTGAATTTTCAACAAAAAATATGAATTTTGAATCCAAAAGGACAAATGTTCCACAAAACAGTGGAATTGTTGACCAAAAAATATCACTAACAAAATACTTGAATTTCAACAAAAGAATTACATTTTCAACAAAACAGTTGAGTTTTTTGATCCAAATACTGAAATTTTCAACCTATAAAAATGAATTTTTAAACAAATAGTTAGCATAATAGATCAGTTTCGCTATCTAACTATTCTAGCCATTTCATGAGACGACTGACGTGCTATCCAGCACATAATGTAATAAAGTTCAATGAATTTAATTTTAAGTAATCATCACTACTCAACCCTATGTTTTGATTTTCAATTTAATTATTTGGTTAAAAATATAACTACTGTGTTGAGAAATTAACTATTTTGTTGAAAGTACTTTTTTTGGGTGTTGAAATATCAAGTATTATATTTTTTGTTGATAATTCAATTATTTGGTTGAAAATGCAACTGTTTTTAATTGAAGTTTAATATTTTTTCTTTGAAAATTCGACTATTTGTTTGAAAAATCATCTTTGTAGGTTGAAAATTGGACTATTTTCTTAAAAAGTCATCTTTTTCATTGTCGAAAATTGAACTGTTTTATTGAAAATTCGTCTTTTTGGTTGGACAATTTATCTTTTATGGTAGAAAAGTCAAACATTTTTTTACACGAAAAATCTTTTTCTTATTTAAAAAACTAAAAATGTCAAATAATATTGTTTTCTTGGCTGAATTGAAAAGATCGAAAATTTTATCAAGCATTATTTACACTGAAGTGTGTTATTTTTGTTTTATATAAATCTTCGTCCACACATAGTGAAATATGCGTTTATAATATGAAACCCCCAATTGTGAGACCGTAATTACAATTTTTCAAATTATATTCATTGAACTTAATTATGCTTGCTTCCTAAAAAAAGCTCCCTTAATTTTAAACAAAATTAATATATATTTTTTAAACCCAGGATTAAGTGATTATTACTTAAAATTAAATTCGCTAGTAGTTCATGAACTGTCTAAACATTTAATGAAATATCTGATTACACTAAGTGACTAAGACATATACACATCTAGATAAATAAAATAAAAAATATATATTGTTTGAATTATTACATTTTACAGAGCAGTTCGTCGAGTAGAGAAAGGATATGCAGGTAATGTCGAGGAAGCATACCGTTGCTCTCATCCAGGTTCTCGAAGTCCTTTAGCACTGGAATATACACTTGGTCGATTGGTTACTGTTATTGCGAGAGAATTTTTACAGTGGGAACTTGGCAGTTCTTTGCCCTGTAAACTCTTATTATCTATTTTGTCCAAAAGACTCTTAACAATGCTCGAGACAATGTGCTCTCCAATCTGGATTTTAAATCATCTTACCCAACTTAATTCCACAACTGAAGACCAAATACAAACAACACTGTCTACTATAGATGTAATAAGCGATAGAAAATTTAACGAATTGTTTAATGGTTCACGATTTACGAGAATCTCATTTTTTCTACACTTAATTTCAGAGTGTCACTATCCCTTCAGCGCTTAGTGATGGTATGATTACAGCAGCAGCAATAGCTCGGCCTTTATCGAAACCAGATTGTATACCTTTACCTGAAGTGAAGATAGAGGTCAACAATACAGATTCCGATCCTGAAAAATCTCCAATAAGTTTGGAAATTCCGATTAGCGGTCATCGATGTCTTTGGGGTGACTTAAGTGCTTTAGAAGCTGATTCTGAAATGGATGACGATAGAATATCTCCAGTCTATGAAGAGCCTACCGATTTTGCTTCAACTATTGCCAGACTCAGAAATCTCTTACAACAAAAATCAACTGCTACAACGCCGTTGTATGTTTCCTCAAAAAATTAAAATCAAAGCAAAGGGATCATCCATAAACTACGTTAGCAATTTTACCAATTGATAAATTTTAAAGAATTATTTTTATCTCTGTTTTTAAGAAACGTACCCTTTCTCACTTTTTTCCCGGGGTTTCAATTAAATGCGAACTAAAT
Source organism: Andricus curvator (assembly GCA_932195095.1). NCBI lineage: Eukaryota > Metazoa > Arthropoda > Insecta > Hymenoptera > Cynipidae > Andricus > Andricus curvator. The sequence continues at coordinate 41,115 of CAKNYM010051320.1, forward strand.
TAGTAGAACCCAACAAGAAAAATCAACTACTTTTGATTGAAAAGTCTTCTATCATATTTTTGGTTCTGAATTCATCCTGTTTGTTTGAAAATTATAGTATTTGGTTGAAAATTATAGTATTTGGTTGAAAATTTTATTATTTTGTTGAAAATGCAATTATTTTATTAAAAAGTCATCATTTTTGGTCAGAAATTCAGTTAATTGGTTAAAAGTTGAACTACACCAAACTCGGTTTCAGTCCTCCCGGTTTCCGCCTTCCTAGAACTATCTCAGGCGAGGGAACGGTTGCCACGTTTGCCGCAACGTCTCTCGCCAGCGGTTGTTTACGTTTGGATCCCCCCGATTTGGGACCGAAGACCACCCCCGCACTGGACTGAAACCGAGAGTTTGGTGTACTTTGTTAAAAATTCAATTTTTGGGTTGAAGATTCATCCCATTGATTTAAAAATTAACTTTTCCATTTTTAGAGAATTAATCTTCCGGGTTAAAAATCATCCTTTGGGGTGAACTCTTTTGTTGAAAATTCATTTTTTTACATTCTCATCAGAGAAGTTATTAGATTTGTGTAAAATTTGACCCCCCCCCCCCTTTGTGAAATGTCCACGTTTTTAGACCCCCTGAACTCGAAAAACAGGTTTTTACGAATGTGTCTGTCTGTATGTCTATCTGTGAGCACGATAACTTTCGAAAGAATTGCTAGATTGGATTGGGCTTTGGTATACTCTTCAAGTGTTCTAAAATGAAGCTCAAGTTCGTTAGCCAGCCATTTTGGATAAAAATTCAAAAAATTGCGCATTTTCAAAATTTTTGAGACCATTTTTTTCAAAATTTGTAAATTCTATGTACGGTTATTAGCAGTACTCAAAAAGACGAAGAATTTATCCTCATGACTTTTTTGATATGAAAAAAAATTACCGGAGTCATAGCATTTACAAAATTCCAAAAAACAAACGAAAATGAACATTTTAAGTCAAACAACGCAAGATATGAAAAAATGTCAAAGAGAGAAAAACATTGCATTGTGAACAAACTACAAGATTATCACAACAACTTTTTGAATTTTCTGCAAAAATCGAAAATTCAAATTTTTACAGCACAAAAAATAATGAAAAATCAAAAGTTCCATTTTGCGGTCAAACTATATAAGATACGAAAAAATGTGAACTGACAAAAATTGTGCATTCAAAAAAGATCTACAAATTTGTTACAGATCACTTTTTGATAGGATGCGTAGTTTTTGTTTTATTCGTAAATAACTGCATTAAAACTAGAAAAATTGAATTTATAGACAAACGACAAAAGTTACGAAAAAAATAAATGAAGAAAGTTTCTTTACCGCAAAAAGACCTATAAATTTGTTAGAAACTCTTGTTATAAAAATATATTAAAAACAAAAAAATTACCTTTTTGGAAAAAGGACACAAGCTACAATAACATTTTATTTAACTTTACGCTAGGTAGCGTATTTTTAGTTTAAATTCTAAAAAATAACATTGAAAATAAACAAATTAAATTTATGGAAAAACGACACAAGTTGCAATAAAATGTTTAATAACAAAATGGTATTTTTTTCTTATAGTATGGGCACTTTTTTTCAATCATAAAAACAAGACAATGAAAATACGCATGTTTCAATACCAATGCATATTATGAATTGTAATAATATAAATTTTTCTATAATTCGCGAAAAAGTGCCAGTTTTTCCACCTGTTTTTGGTGTAAAAAGTTACCGATTTTTGCTCGATGACGTGGCGCATGCGCAGTGCCGACCTTTCCGGGCAACAGTGACAAAAGTAGACAGATGCAGTGGAAAAAGTAAATGGACAGTGATAAAAGTGAGGCACAGTGGAAAAAGTAAATGTTATTTCGGGTGGGTTCGTGCTGCCTCGGGTGGACTCGTGCATCGTGCGCAGCCAACTTCATTCTATTTTCCGACTGTCGTCCCTAACCTAAAAGCAATTTCCTGAAAAGTCTCGAGTTGTGTATTTTGTATGTACTTTTGTCACTTGGCAAAAGCAAAAAAACACCGTCAGTTTCTCCGAAAATACTGTGCTTGGTTTTTTTCACGAAAAATCGGAAGTTTTGAAGCCCTCAACTTTATGGGTCAACTATTCAATTGTGAGAACCAGCTTATTATTACTGCCATATTATTGCCATGGTTTTGATAATTGCCATTGTCATTGTTGCGTCAATCGACAAAAAATCGCCTTCTTTTTACACAAAAAACAGGTAAACAAAAACTAGCACTTTTTAACAAATTATAGAAAAACTATCGTGTCCCACACATTGAAAAAGCGACGATTTAAAACTCGTGTGATAGCCACCCTCGCTCCGCTCGGGTAGCTAACTTCACACTCGTTTTAAATCTCTCGCTTTTTCAACTTGTAGCACAATATACTATTATTGAAATGATACCTTTTCCAGGATTTACCCCAAAAAGAGCTACGAATTTGTCATTAATAATTTGCTGATAGGACGCGTAGTTTTTGTTTTAATCGTAAAAAATAACATTAAAAAAAATTAAATTTTTTGGAAAACGGCACAAGGTGCGAAAAAAAATTAATAAACAAAAGTTGTTCACCCAAAAAGGATCTAAAAATTTGTTATCGATCATTTTTAGACAGAACGTGTAGATTTTCTTTTAATCGTAAAAAACATGATTAAAAATAAAAAAATTAAACTTTTGGAAAAACGAGATAAGAGACGAAAAAAAATGAAAAGACAAAAGTTGTTCAATCAAAAAAGATCTACAAATTTGTTAGAAACTCTTGTTATAAAAATATATTAAAAACAAAAAAATTACCTTTTTGGAAAAAGGACACAAGCTACAATAACATTTAATTTAACACAATTTTTCGCTTGAATTATATTTACAAATTTTCTCAAAACCACTTTATGCTAGGTAGTGTATTTTTAGTTTAAATTGTAAAAAATAAGATTGAAAATAAACAAATTAAATTTTTGGAAAAATGACACAACTTGCAATAAAATGTTTAATAGCAAAATTTTTCTTTTTTTTCTTATAGTATGCGATATTTTTTTTTTCATAAAAACAAGACAATGAAAGTACGCATGTTTCAATACCAATGCATATTATGAATTGTAATAATATAAATTTATTGAAATGATACATTTTCGCTGAAAATTCATTTCTTATATGTTGAAAATGTAACTATTTTGTTGAAAATTCGTTTTTTTTTTGTTGATAATGAATGTTTTTAACTAACAATGTAACTTTTCCATTCTTGGTTGAAAGTAAATATTTTTATTGAAAATTAACCAAACAAACCCAAACATTTGCATTGTTAATGCAAATTTTTGGGTCTAAATTAATCTGGTTTGGTTGACGATTCAACAATTTGTTAGAAAATTAAACTATTCTGTTGAAAATTAACTTTTTTGTTAAAAATTAATATTTTTAGTTTGAAAATCCAACCGTTTTGTATATAATTCCTCCTTTTGGCTTTAAAATTCAACAATTTTGTTGAAAATTCATGTTTTTTTGGTAGAACACTAATCTTCTTGATGGAAAATTCATCTTTTTGGTTCAAAATTGAACTATTTGGTTAAAAATGCATTTTGTTTTAGTTAAAAATTCAACTAATTGGTTGAAAGTTGAACTATTTTGATATGTCTTTGGTTTACAATTTAATTTTTTTGCTGAAAATTTGTATTATTTTTTTCTGATTAAAAATTCTTTTTTTTATGAAAATTACACTATTTCATGTTCGCTTAGAAACTTATCCTTTATTGAAAATTCAACTATTTGGTAGAAAATTTATGTATTTTGTACAAAATTCATCTTTTTAGTTAGAAAATTAATCTTGTTTGTTGAAAATTCAATATATATTTCGATTGGAAATCTTACGAACTTAAAGTGTTTCATATTTTATTCAATATGATATTTACATTAATTTTATTTGAAAGCATTTATTCCTCCATAATTATCCTATTTTCGTGAAAAATCACCCTCTCTCCTATGTCTTGATAGAATTTTGGACTACGTTACTTTTCGGGGGTTTAGTTGGGGGGGGGGGGGTAGGACAAAACTAGGGTTGTGAACGAGGAGGACGGGGAGTCAAAAAAAGTCTAAAATTGGTAACGTAGTTAATTGACGACCCCAAAGCTTCGTGCAATAGGACAATTTTCTGATTTTTGGAATGGAAGATTTATATTTCTCATAAATCAAAGCACTGGTCATTTATACATTTTTCATGTTTTTCAGCACTGCGATTTAATTTCTTACTTATGACTCTACATTTTTTAGGCATCCTGAAGAAAAATCTTATGTAATTTGTGAGGAAAGTCAATTTACAAATTTAGCTATTCCGTGGACTGAATTTTACACAGCTCCTGATGGATCTCAGCAACTCCTTTATTGCATTCAGTTTGATGATATAGAACAGCATGGAGTAGATACGTTTGAAACTACTACTGCTACAGTTCGACGTCAATATTCTGATTTCGCACAGCTACACGCTAGTTTGGAAGAGGTAAACATTTTACTTATACACAGGGTGTGTAAATGTGTTCTGGAAATCCTTGAAAACCTGGAGAAGTCTTTCAATTTTGTTCATGGTCCTGAAATTTGTATTCCCTTAAAGAAAAAATAGATTTTTAAACTTTTTCTCTGCTGAACCGTTTTTTTTGTAGGTGTATGTATATAATAATTCATAACTTCGCCATTTTTCATATAATGTCTAATTTTTTGTTTGTTTCAAAGTTTCTCATGTATTTCCGATTTTCTCAACTTTAACAACAGTTTAACGACATTTTTTTTTTAATTTTATAATTTCAATTCCGCGTTTAATGAGGGAATTTTATTGTTCAGGGAAAGTCAGGGATTTTGACAAAAATCTTGCAAAAATCAGGGCATTTTCTATAAGAGGCACTTTACATAACTCTTAAGGATAAGAAATCTGAAGTTTTTAAATTTTAATTAGAAATTGCTTTAGTCCGTTTACATAATGTTCTTGTTAGTAATTTACTTGCCTTGTATTTTTATTTCTTTTTTTCAGTGGGTTCCTCCGTACGATTATATTTTTAGTTAAGAATTGTATTGTTTTGTTGCAAATTCAACAATGTTATTAAAAAGTCATCCTTTTTGTTTGAAACATCTACTATTGAACTACTTTGTTATAAAATAATTTTTTTGTTGAAGACTCATCATTTTAGTTGAAAATTAACCTTTTTGATTGAAAATTAATTTTTTTAATTGAAAATTTAACTATTCCACTTGAAGATTCATAATTTTTATTGAAAATTCCTTTTTTTTTTTTGTTAAAAGATTAATTCTTTAAATTAAAATTGAAACTATCCCATTTTTGGCTGAAAATTGATTTGTTCAAATTGAAAATGCAACTACTTGAGTAAAAGTAGAACCGCTGCGCTGTATTCAAAATTTATATTTTTGTTTAAAGGTTTATCTCTTTGGTTGAAAATTGTTCTGTTTTATTGAAAATTTGTATATTTTATTTTAAATTAATTTTTTACTTGAAAGTGTAATTTTTCCATGTTTAGTTCAACATTGATATTTTTTTAGTTAAAAATTCGCCTTAATTGGTAGAAAACTAATATTTTTGATTCAACTTTTCTCCTTTTTTGGTTAAAACTGCAACTCTTTTTTTGAAAATCAACTTTCTTGTTGAAAATTCATATTTTCGGGTTCAAAATTCAAATGTTTTTCAGAAAATTCGTCTTTTGGCTTGAAAGTTTAACAATTTTGGTTACATTTTTTTTCTTTCTCGACTGTAAAATATTCATTGGTTGAAAATTCGTCTTTTTATGTTAGAAAATTATACTCCTGGGTTGAAATTCGTCTTTTTAAATGAAAATTCATCTTTTTGGTTGAAAATTAAATTTGATTGAAAATTCGTCTTTTTGGTTGAAAATTAATACTTGCGGTTTGAAAATTCAACTGTTTTGTAGAAAACTTGTTTTCTTGGATGGAAACTCATCTCTTTGGTTGAAAACTCAATTCTTTTGTTGAAAAATTTGTGTCACTGAAAATTGATCTTTTTTGTTGAAAATTCAACTATTTCTTTGAAAATTCATGTATTTTGTTTAAAATTCGTCGTTTTGGTTGAAAATTCATCTTTTTGTGGAAAATTCAACTATTTTTGGTTGAAGTTTAATGTTTTTTGTATCAAAATTTGAATATTTGGTTGAAAATTAATTTTTCTAGGTATAAAATTCCAGCATTTGGTTAAAATTTCAACTATTTTATTGCAAATTCAACTGTTTTGTTCAACATTCCTCTCTTTCGACAGAAAATTTTTCCTGTTGGATTAAAAATTCTCCTTTTTTGTTAACATTTAAAGTGCCTTCTACAAAATTCATTTATTTGGTTGAAAATACAACTGTTTTTGGTTGAAATTTAATCTTTTTTGTTGAAAATTCGATCATTTGGTTGAAAATTCAACAATTTGATTAAAAATTCCACTATTAAATTAAACTTAAATTAGCTTAAAATTCGATAACACAGTCAAATTTCAACCAATTCTAAATTTTAAAAAAGCTCATCACACACGGAATTGAATCTTCAATAATATCAACAGATTATATCAACAGATAGTATCATTATGTCAGAATAAAATATAAAAAATAAATATTGGTTCAGACACTGCAAAACTTTAAAACGAAATTTCAACAAATTGGATATAAACTGCGTCACCATCTTCAAAATTTTTAATACTCATAACCAGACTCTGTCATAACTTAGTCCAAAAAAAAAATCGTCTATTCGGTGAAATACCAATAAGAGTGCCTGAAAACCATTCAAATTTAAAAGTTACGACTGATTCTTATTCTTTGACGAATTCGGATCAAGAGACAACGACGCGGTATTATGTTTAACATACCATCGCGTTTAAATCGTAGATGAACAAAAAGCTGCTTTTTCCCGCATTGAATCAATGGGAAACTCATGACTCAAATTTAGAGATCATTTTCCTGGACATTTAAACAAAACTGGGGGGGGGGCTTGAAAGCAAAGAATTGGTAAAAGTGAAAAATAAGGAACACTCTAGTGCATATGAGATTTTGAAGGAATTCAGTCACAAAGCTTCAGATCTTCAGTCTCCCATAGTCTTACTTGTTGGTTTCGTTAATTCATGTTTTTCTGAAATTTGGTATAACTCTTCTTGCCTAGATTCCATCTCTGTCGGCCATTATGGCAGACATAATACTTCCCGAAGGAGGTCGAGTTGAAATGGAAAATTACTTGAAAGCATTGTGTGTGAGTCTTAGAAATGAATCTTCGTCACACCTACGTCGTTTTCTGCGACCTAGCAGTGGCGCTGGCAAGAAAGCGGATGTGGTAGCACCTCGATTTGATCGATTTTTGGCAAAAACTGTAAGCGGTGTGTTCAACACATTAAAAACCGTTGTACCGGGTTTCGAAATGGATCAGGAAGAAGAAAATGTACCTTTACCGACTTTAATGCCGTTGGCAGACATTCCCTGGAGATTTGTACAAGACATTAATCAGGTATGTATACGTGAAATCTGTAATTTGATATAAATGTTTTACGATGATTTTATTTGTTTGTTTTTCCTGATTTTTATTAATTAAACATTCTTCTTGGCAGAAGAATTTGGCATTTGACTTAGGCCAATTCGTTGCTGACAGGACAGATTATTGTTCCGTGGATACAGCATACGAGGCTGTTGAATCTGTTGAAGGAAGTGGAGATTCAGATCTTTTAGCCCATTGGTGGGAAATAATTAATGCAACTTGCGACGGTAATGTGAGCTTTACTATTCATATTTGAAGAATGGCAGGGCAACGCAAGTTGAGCGCAATTTTATTAATTTTGTAGAAGAGACAAGAACCGTATTGAATTTTAATTTTTCATATTTTTTATATATCTCAGGCCTCGGACTCACCACACTATTGACACTATTTGACATTTTTGTTTAGAGATGACACTATTTTGCTATTATTTCGAAAAAATGACACTATTTTCTCACAATTGTCCGCTAATGCTACTATTTCTTTCCTTTTCCTTGAAAAATATTGTTGAACATCTTCGTTAAAATAATGTGTCCGCTATCTCAAAGAATCACAAAATACCGGAAAATTGTCTGAATGGCTGATTACGAGCCGTGCATAAATTATGTAAAGTTATTTCTGAAATTTTGAACCGCGTACCCCCCCCCCCTTTGCTAGGATTCGTAAGTTTTGGCCCCTTCCCCCTTACGTAATTTTTACCGACTAAATTTTTTCGTGAATTTATTTAGGGATAATCCGAAAATAACTTTAGACAATTTGGGGGTATGGAGGGGCTAAAATCGTACTGTTTCTTATCCATTACCAAAGTATTCAACTTTCAAGCAAGTAGTTGGATTTTCAATGAAAAAAAGTGTAATTCTTAACAAAAAATGTAATAGTTGATATTTTAGCCGAGGACAAGTTTTCACTTTAAATTAAAAACACTTGAATTGAACCAAAAAATACGTATTTTCAACCAACTATTTCAACTCTCAACAAAGAAAGATTTTTTTTTCGTTTCTAACCATTTTTTAACTATATAGTTGAATTTTTAAACTAAAAAAGTTCCAGTTGAGCTTTCCAGAAAACGGTTGAATTTTTGATCAAATAGTTCTATTTTCAACAAAAAAGATGAATTTTCAACACAGAAGATTAATATTCTACCAAAAAAGATGACTCCTCAACAAAATACTTCAATTTTCAACCAATAGTTGAATTTTGAACCAAGAAGATTAAATTTCTCCTATAAAAGACGAATTCTCAATAAAATAAATAAATTTTGATTTAATTAGTTAAATTTTCAAGCTAAAAATACTAGCTTTCTACAAAACAATTGAATTTTCAACCAAGAAGATTAATTTTTTACCAGAAAATACAAATTCTTAACAAATTGCTTACATTTGTAACCGAATAGTTTAATTTTCAACTAAGAAGATTAATTTTCTATTCAAAAAGACGAATTTTCAACCAAGAAGATTAATTTTTTACCAGAAAATACAAATTCTTAACAAATTGCTTACATTTTTAACCAAATAGTTGAATTTTCAACTAAGAAGATTAATTTTCTATCCAAAAAGACGAATTTTCAAATAAATAGTTTAACAAAAAGGATGTAATGTTAGTCTGAATTTTATTTAATTAATTTTTTTTTTGTTCGTTTCTAACCATTTTTTAACTATATAGTTGAATTTTTAAACTAAAAAAGTTCCAGTTGAGCTTTCGAGAAAACGGTTGAATTTTTATACCAAATAGTTCTATTTTCAACAAAAAAGATGAATTTTCAACACAGAAGGTTAATATTCTACCAAAAAGATGACTCCTCAACAAAATACTTAAATTTTCAACCAAAAGTTGAATTTTCAACCATGAAGATTAATTTTATACTAAAAAATACGAATTTTCCTGCAAATCACATACATTTTAAACTAAATAGTTTGAATAATGGATGTGATGTTAGTCCAAATTTTCTTGAATTAATTTTTTTTTTCGTTTCTAATCATTTTTTAACTAAATAGATGAATTCTCAACACAGAAGATTAATTTTCTACCAAAAAAGATGAATTCTTACCAAAATACATATATTTTTAAACAAATTGTTGAATTTTCAACCAAGAAGATTAATTTTCTACCAAAAAAGACGAGTTTTTTACAAATTGCTTACATTTTCAACCATAGTTGAATTTGCAACCAGGAAGATTAATTTTCTACCCAAAAAGACGAATTTTCCAAATAAATTGCATACATTTTGAACTAAATAGTTTGAACAATGGGTGTGATGTTAGTCCAAATTTTATTTGATTAATTTTTAGTTTATATTTTTTTCTGAATAAAATATCGTATGCGCCAAGGGGTAGAGGCACTTTTTCGAATTGTGTACGTTTTCAGTACTCGTCTCCGGCTTCTCTCCCTAGGTGCATAATATACTTTTGAAGAGTTAATTTTCAATTAAAAAAAAAGTCTACAAAACAGTTTAATTCTGCACCAAAAGTTGAATTTTCTACCAAATTGTGGAATTTTCAGTTAAAAAGATTAATTTTTAAGAAAAAAAACGAATTTTTAGCTAAAATTATGAATCTTCAAAGAAAAAATGAACTTTTAGGAAATTAGTACAATTTTCTACCAAGGAGATGAATTTTCAACCTAAAAAAATGATTTTTCAACAAAATACCAACATTTTCTACCAAATTTAATTTTAGAGTTGAGAATACGAGTTTTCTACAAAACAGTTGAATTTTCAGCAAAAAAAGTTCATTTTCGATCGAAAGAGATTAAGTTTTAATCAGACAGTTGCATTTTTACCAAAAATGTGAAATTTACATAGACATAGATGAATTTTCAAACCAAAAAGATGAATGTTCAACAAAATATTTGAATTTTTCGCTAAAAAAATTTTTTAGTCAAAACAAAAAAATGCCAATCAAATTGTTGAATTTTCAAGCCAAAAAAAAATACATTTTCAACAAAACAGTTGAAATTTCAACCAAGATGTATACACTTGTTAACAATATTGTTGAATTTCGAACAAAATAATTCCATTTTGAACCAAATAATACAATATTTAACCATAAAAGATAAATTCATAACCAAACATTTAATAGTAGACTTTTAATTAATAGGAATTTTGATCATTTATAGACGAAAGAATAACATTTTGAATAAACTTTCAAGATTATTTTTAATACTTTTAAAATATTAGGTTAGAAAACTGAAATTTTTCTTTAAAAAATAAAGTTGATTTTCCATTGCACACTTTTTGATTTCAGACTATACACTTTTAAATTCAGACTGCACATTTTTGGGGTTTTTCATATCTAAAATCCCCCTCCCACAGGAGATCCTCGGACATTAAACCCTTTATAGCCCACATCCCTTCCCAAATCTCCAATTAACCCAACTCTTTTAATAAGCTTCCAAGCAATGCCTGACGTATCCAATCCTGTGGTTTTTTGGTCAATTTCTAAAATTCCCTACGTCTGCAGCAGGATTTTTATTAGAAACGCTCGCATTCGCCTGAGCATTTGGCCAGAGAAGTGGAAAGCTGCAGAAAACCAAAACTCTTGAGCACAGCTGGTTATCGGCAGACGAGTTTGGATGTAGACATTCGATAGCATCGACGAGTGCTCACATTCATCCTCGGCATCAAACCTCGCGCTCGACAGTAGTTAAATAAACGTAGTATAAAAACACGACTCAGCGAGAATCCTGAAAGGTCACGCATCCGAGCGCTAACCGCGCCCGTCTGTGCTTAACATTAGAGTTCAGAACGAGTCGAGAATCACCATCTAGCTATTGCTGTTGGTTAATTTGATGACACTATTTTGACACTTTTTCAAATTTGTGACACTATTTACACTATTTTTGATCTATGAAGTGAGTTCGAGCCCTGATATCTGATTATCGAAAAATGGCACTTAACTTGTTTATCCGTAATATCCTACATTTGACTTAATATTGCAAGTTCACCAATATTAATTGCAATTAATTATTTTCAGAGGAGTTAGATGAATTAGATTCTAGTCTCTCTTTAACGTGTGCAGGCATTGATTTGACATGCGAGATTCTCGCTGGTGTAAGTAGTAATAATGCATTCCAACAAGAGTCAGTCATCAGATGGTTCAAGTTGCTATTGGGAAACATTACAGAACCTTTAATGCAGGTAACTATCATACCTACATTATACTTTATGCTATATAATTGATTTTTACATTCTTATTCTAATGAGAAGGTATTGGTTTTATGTAAAATTTGACATAGTCGGTTTTCATCAAATCTCCACGTTTTGAGACCCCCTGAGCTAGAAAAAACGATTTTTACCAAGGTGTCTGTCTGTAGTCTGTCTGTCTGTCTGTAGCCACGATAACTTTCGAAAAAATGATCAGATTTGATTGAGCTTTGGCACTCTTTTTTATGGCCTAAAAAGAGAGAACGAGTTCGTTAACCAGCTATTTTGGATGAAAATTCAAAAAGTGAGCACATTTTGAAAATTTTTGAGACCACTTTTTTTGAAGATTTGAAAATTCTATGTACGGTTATTAGTAGTACGCAAAATGACAAACAAAATATTCTAATGACTTTTCGTGATCAAAAAAAATTACTGGAGTTATAGCATTTCCAAAATTACAAAAAACAAACGAAAATGAACATTTTAAGCCGAAAAACGCACGATATGATAAAAAGTCAAGAGGAGGAAAACATTGCTTCTTGAACACCCTATAATATTTTCATAACAACTTTTTGAATTTTTTGAAGAATAAAAAATTCAAATTTTGATCGCACAAAAAAATAATGAAAAATCAAAAATTCCATTTTGCTGTCAAACTGTGCAAGATACGAGAAAAGATCATCTCACCAAAATTGTGCACCTAAAAAAGATCTACAAATTTCTTATTATTCACTTTTTGATATGACGCGTAGTTTTTGTTTTATTTGTAAAAAACAGCATTGAAAATAGAAAAATCAAATTTTTAGACGAATAACACCAGCTACGAAAAAAATGACCTAAACAAAATTTGTTCATCCAAGGAAGAGGTACAAATTTGTTGTGAATCATGTTTTGATAGGATGCGTAGTTTTTTTTTATTCGTGAAAATAACATTGACAGTAAAAAAATCAAATTTTTGAAAACAATGCAAGGTGCGAAAACAGATAAATGAACAAAAATTGTGCATTCAAAAAAGACTTACAAACCTGTAATCAATTTTTGTTGTAAGAATATATTCAAAATGAAAAAAATTAACTTTTTTGATAAACGGCACAAGCTAAAATAAAAAGTTAACTAATAAAATTTGTCGCCTAAATTATATCATTACTTTTCATTTGAAATCAAATACAAATTTAGTAATTTGTATATGAAGAACATATTTCAAGGGCGCATCCAGAGAGGGACAATTGGGCCCCCCCCCCCCCGCCCGAGATTTAAGAAAACAACTTAAAATTTTGAAAATTTGTATATCAGGTACAGACAGTACTTAAGGCTTCTTAATTTCCTTGACAAATTTGATCCCCCGTAATTATCAGACCTTACTTGTAGTTTTTTTCTGGAATTATAACGTACATACTCACCTTTGTTAATGTTTGTAAGTTATGCCACCCCCCGACCCCCTACGATCTAATGTGATTTTTGCCAACTACATTTTTTTCGTGAATGTATTTAGGGGTCATTCAAAAATAACGTAAGACTTTGAAATCTGACTGCTTCTTGTGATTTAATAAAGTAGTTGAACTTTCAAACACGTAGTTGCAAATTCTCAACCAAAAAAGATGATTTCACAACAAAAAATGTAATACATAGTTGATATTTTGACCAAGGAAAGATTTTCATTAAAAAAAGAAAAACAGCTGAATTGAAGCAAAAAATGATGAATTTTTAACCAAGAAGATTGATTTTCTACTATAAAAGACGAATTCTCAATAAAATACATAAATTTTGAACCAAGCAGTGGAATTGTCAACCAATAAGATTACTTTTCTACTAGAAAAGTCGAATTTTCAACAAATTACATAAATTTTCAACCGAATAGTTGAATCTTTAAACTACAAAGATCAACTTTTAACCAAAAACGGAAGAGTTAAATTTTAATTTAAAAAAATTAATTTTCAATAAAAAGAAACGAATCTTCTACAAAACGAAATCAGTTTAATTTTCTACCAAACTGTTGAATTTTCAAGAAAGGAGACAAATTTTGTATACAAAACAGTTGAATTTTTAACTCGACAATATGAAATTTCAACAAAAAAGATAATTTTCAATCAACAAGGTTAAATGTTAAGTTAAAAAAAATAGGTTTCAACCAAGAAGATTAATTTTCTACCAAAAAAGACGAATTTTCAATAAACTACATACATTTTCAACCAAATAGTTGAATTTGTAAAACAAAACAAAAATCAATTTTCAACCAAAAGTGGAATAGTAAAATTAAAAAAAAAAATAATCTTCAAGAAAAAAAGGAATCTTCTACAAACCATTTGATTTTCATATAGTTGAATTTTTTTATCAAATTGTTGAATTTCCAAGACAAAAAGACGAATTTTTTATACAAAACTGTTGAATTTTCAACCCGAAAATATGAAATTTCAACAAGAATGTTCATTTTCAACCAAATAGTTAAATTTTCAATTTAAAAAAGTAATTTTTATCTCAAAGAAGGGAATTTTTAACAAATTAGTTAAATCTTCAACCAAAGAGATGAATTTGCTCCTAAAATTATGAATCTTCAAACAAATTTTTTAATAAAAAATGTAATAGTTGATATTTAAACCAAAAAAATTTTAATTTTGAATAAAAAACAATTGAATTTAACAAAAAAGGATGTATTTTCGACAAAATTGTTGGATCCCCAAACAAAACAGATTAAGTTTTAATCCAACAGTTGCATTTTTAACCAAAAAAGTTGTTTTTAATCGAAAAAAATTTATTTTCAGCAAAAAATATGAATTTTCAGCCAAAAAATATGAATTTATAACAAAATGCATACATTTTTAACCAAATAGTTTAATTTTCAACCAAGAAGATTAATTTTCTACCAAAAAAGACGAATTTGCAACCAAATAATTGCATTTTTAGTCTAACAAAATATTACTTTTTAACGAGAAATGGAATAGTTAATTTTTGACAACAAAGTCGAATTTTCAACAACAACAAAAATGAATTTTTGACCAAATTGTTGAATTTTCAACTGAAATGATGAATTTTTATCCTAAAATTACCAATTTTCAACTTAAAAAAGATGAATTTTTAACAAAAATTGTATCGAAAATTACATTGTAAATTGCATAGAAAAATCGTTGCGCCAAATATGCACGTGCTTTCAGGTTTTTCATGGCTGTGAACATTATTATTGAAAAATGGAAATATATAAATAAAGTGGAACTTATCTCCTCAT
>CAKNYM010051320.1:58613-77266 GCA_932195095.1 Andricus curvator
AGAACTATTTTGTTAAAAATTTGGTTTAGTTGAAGATTCATCATTTTAGTTAAAATTTCATTTCTGTGGTTGAAAATTTAACTGTTTTATTGATAATTCCTTCTTTTCTTGGTTCAAAATGAATTTTTCTAGCTGAAAGTTTAACTATTCGATGTTTGGTTGAAAATGTTTCCTTGTTGTTTGAAAATTCAACTATTTGGTTGAAAATTCATGATAGTTTGTTAAAAATTCCACTTTTTTCGTAGAAATTTTCTGTTTGTTAAAACCGCAACTGTTTGGTTGAAAATTAATCTGTTTTAGTTGAAGATTCAAGTATTTTGTTGAAAATTAACATTTTTTGTAGAAATCTTTTCTGGTTTTTGTAACTGTCTGGAACATTCACATTTTCGGGTTCCAAATTCAACTGTTTTTTAGAAAATACAAATTTACAGCTCGAAAATTTAATAATTTGTTCGAAAGTAGAACTATTTTGTTAAAAATTGCAGATTCATCATTTTAGTTAAAAATTTATTTCTGTGGTTAAAAATTTAACTGCTTTGTTGATAATTCCTTTTTTTCTTGGTTAAAAATGAATTTTTCTAGTTGAAAGTTTAACTATTCCATTTTTGGTTGAAAATTTTTCCTTGTTAGTTGAAAATTAAACTATTTGGTTGAAAATTCATGTAGTTTGTTAAAAATTCCACTTTCTTGGTAGAAAATTATTATTATTTTGTTAAAAACGCAACTGTTTGGTTAAAAAATAATCTGTTTTAGTTGAAGATTCAAGTATTTTTTTGAAAATTAACATTTTTTTGTAGAAATATTTTCTGGTTAAATTTGCAACTGGAACATTCACATTTTCGGGTTCCAAATTCAACTGTTTTGTAGAAAATTCATATTTCCAGCTCGAAAATGTAATAATTTGTTCGAAAGTAGAACTATTTTGTTAAAAATTTGGTTTAGTTGAAAATTCATCATTTTAGTTAAAAATTCATTTCTGTGGTTGAAAACTTAACTGTTTTGTTGATAATTCCTTCTTTTCGTGGTTAAAAATGAATTTTTCCAGCTGAAAGTTTAACTATTCCATGTTTGGTTGAAAATTTTTCCTTGTTGGTTGAAAATACATGTAGTTTCTTAAAAATTCCACTTTTTTGGTAGAAATTTTTTTTTCTTTCTTAAAAACGCAACTGTTTGGTTACAAATCAATCTGTTTTAGTTGAAGATTCAAGTATTTTGTTGAAAAATCATATTTTTTGGTTAATTTTAACTGTTTATAATTTAAAAATAAAATCTTTTCTGGTTGAAATATCAACTATTATATTTTTTGTTTTTAAAGATTTATAATTTTAGGTAAAAACTCAACTTCTTGCTTAAAAATTTAACTACTTTGTTAAAAAATATTATTATATATAATATTTAAATATTTAAATTAACTTTTTTGTTGAAAATATTTTTTTTTTTTTGAAAATTTATTATTTTAACGGAAATTTAACTATTTCATTTTTTGGTTAAAACTTGATCCTTTTGCTTCCTCATAGAGGAAGCTTTGTAATGGTAATATTTTCCAAAAAATTTAAATTCATTTAATTGAACCTTCCCCAATTTAAAAATGTCTAATACAATATTCTAAGCAATTGTCCGGCTGTGTGTGTGTGTGTGTGGATGTGTGGATGTCACGCTTTTTTGTGAACACCATAACTTGAAAACGGTCGCAGATAAATTGATGAAATTTGGAGGGCTTATTTTCCCAACTAATATCTTGAAACTGACCGAAGGATTTCTAAAAATATTTTTTGCATTTTTTCTGAGCACTTAATAATATTTGAAAAATCGGTTTTTTATAGTAAAACTTTTTTCATTGACATAATTCAAAGTTGATGCAAGAATATAAAAGATTCCTTGGTTCGAGACGAATCGATTGACCCATAATATTTATATATTTTATTAAAGCGTAGGGAAGTTATGGTAATTTATATATTTTGAAAATCGGTTGTTTATAGTAAAACTTTTTTCATTAACATAATTCAAAGTTGATGCAAGAACAGAAAAGATGTGTTTATTCGAGTCGAATCGATTGACCTTTAATATTAATACATTTTATTGAAGACTAAGAAAGCTATGGTAATGCATAATATTTGAAAATACGGTTTTTTAAAGTAAAACTTTTTTCTTCAACATAATTTAAAGTTGATGCAAGGATATAAAAGATCCCTTGGTTCGAAACGAATCGATTGACCTATAATATTAATACATTTTATTAAAGAGTATGGAAGTTATTGTGATTTATATATTTTGAAAATCGGTTTTTTATAGTAAAACTTTTTTTACTAACATAATTCAAAATTGATGCAAGAACGGAAAAGATTCCTTGATTCAAGGCAAATCGATTGATCTATAATATTAATACACTTTATTGAAGATTAAGGAAGTTATGCCCATTTACAATATTTGAGTCATCTGCTCCAAACAGAAAAACTTTTTTGCAACACCCACCTCGAAAGTACTCCGTTCCTTGTAGCTAAATTATATGCAAAGTGACTCATTCCGGATAACAATGCGGGAATAATATTGGCGCATACGCAGTTCGCTTCTTATATACTTTCCACATCAGCGGAATGTATGCGCATGCGCACTTTGCAGATAAGCAACTTTCCGCATCGCGACAATTCGGGGGCAACGTAGCTTAAATAAAGATTCGAATCAAACTGGTGAAGAGTGTACTCCGCCAGATAGTATATTAGTTATTTTCATATATTTCGATTTAATTTAATTAAAATTTCGTATTTTTAGAATTTATTTTCGTTCCACTGGGGGTTTCACCGCTCCCCCCTCCCCACCCCACGCAACTGTAAATATTCTTCCTTTGTCTTTCGCTTAGTACAACTTTCTCGGAAGGTTGTTGCAAAAAATAGCGTGTGATACACGTGCGCACAGGCAATTGCTGACTCGTGTGATTTCAGCATTCGCCTTCAGCTTTTCGCACTCGTCCTCGTTTTCGTACTCGCTTCGCTCGTGCGCTAACCTCCGACTCGTGCTTCGAGCCTCCGACTCATGCTGACAAATTTACACTCGTTGGCAATCGCCTATTTTGCGCACTTGTATCACAAATAGCTATTTTCATTGACATAATTCAAAGTTGACGCATGAATAGAAAATACTTTTTGATCCTAAGTTTTCAAATAGGGTAATTCTGACAATTTTTGTAAAGAACTCATAAAGCTGAGAAAGGGATAGGGTGCTACAGAACTTTTCCCATCCCTTTTCCAGCTCGAAAAATTATCATTTCGAATATAAAATTTGATTTGTCTTTGTGTTAAAAAAATTTTTTGTATTAGTTTGTAGTTTTGCATTTTTTGTACATTTCTATTTTTAAATTGATCAAAATGAAGACTTTGGTTTGTCTATTATTGAAAAAAATAACTAATGCTTCCTCTATGAGGAAGCAAATAAATTTGCTAACGGGAAGCAAAGTGCTCGTGAAATGAGCACCATATAATTATAAATACAAACAAAGTGGAAACACTCGAGATCGAATTCACAGCTAGTTTAGTTTTAAAAATTCAACTATTTGGTACAAAATTGATGAAATTTGTTGAAAATTCAAATATTTGGTGAAAAATATATGTATTATTCACTCGCTTCACACTCGCTTCGCTCGCGCTCTAACCTCCCGCTCGTGCTTTAAGCCTCCGGCTAATGCTGCAAGCTTAACAATCATCGGCAATCGCCTATTTTGCGCACTTGTATCACAAATAGTTCTTTCCAATACTCGCGAAAATAACATTGGTAATTTCTTATAAATTTCCCTATATTAACGCCAATATTAATTTCTTATAATATTTCTTTGTAAGGGCAGTAGTATGAGAACGATTGTTTTTTGTCATTCGTTAAAATGGTTATAATCCAAACCTGCTTAGAATTAACAAATATTTTAGGTTTTTTATTTTTTTGAATTTTAGAAATGGAAAGTCAAACTTAAATCTCATTGCCATATGTCCAAATAGAATGAGTGATTTCATCCGGCGAAAGTGCCATATGAAGCTATATAGTGCGGAATTCTTTCGCTAATACTCCTGAATTATATTTGTAAGAGCGGAAGTAAAACGCGAAAGTACTTGAAAGTGGGAAGTATTATTGGAATCAATGAAAGATCTATAACTTTAAATTTATATGCAAAGCACGATTTTATGGAAAGAACGTAATCTGGAGTATGTTTATCCTTCGATCTGTGTTTCTTTGCTCTGCTTGTAACATCAATGCTACACTGCTAATTTTGCATCGAGAAACTTTCTGTTGAATAGTTCAGCTAAAAAATTCTCTTACTTTCTAATTCATACTATTTAAGAATTATAATAAACCATGAAACTGTACATCGAGCTATAATTATCGACTTTAATGTAATTCTTTATGTGTATTGCACCCATATCAGTGTTAATTGTAGAGCGTTACCCGGAACGATATATTTTTTTAGTAACGGTAACGTTAACGCGTATCAATTTGCGAGTAACTATAATGCAAAGTAATGTTCATTACCGTACGTTACTTTACGAAATTTGTCAATAGTATTTATACAAAATTATATGTCATGATAACCAATTAGGAGACGTAGTTTTGCACATGATTGGAACCCGAAAAATCTCATTTAAATTTATTATAATGAATCATTAGTAGCCGACATGTATATTTTTGATTTGAGAAAAAAAAATTTTGTTATGAATAATATCCGTAACTTCCTGAAAAATATTATTATTATTAAATATTATTTGAATTTTGATGTCTATTTTTCAATAATCGCACATTTTGTCTTTAAAATTCTAAAGTTTTTGACCTAATTTAAAAATTTTAATTTTCTTTTCGTATTCTTGTGAGTTTTTACAAAAAACCTACACTTATATATATATTTTTTTTTCTTCATTTTTTTTATTTGGCCTTCTATAAGGAAATCATCCTGTAAGTTTTAGATGGTCTACGTCGTTTTTGTGGTCAGGGGAATTTTGTTGAAAAAAAATGGTCCTGGCATGAAAAATGGTTTAGCCCGCATAAAACAGAAACTTTAACCATATATTGCAAAAAATAAGAAGGTGGGCTTTTCAGACAATTTTCTTTTCATATTTTCAAAATTCGAAGAAAAAAATACAGAATATTTTCTGCAAAACCCCACCTTTTTATTATTTGCAATATTTTTAAAAAATCTGCTAATATAAGGAAGGCATCCTGTCAGTAAATTTCACCAGAATTCGTAAAGAAAATTCAAATATCTTAATTAGGTCAAAAACTATCTAATATACTAATATATACTAATATATACTAAATATCTTTAACTTTATGGAAAACAATTTTTTCTCAAACCGTAAACACAGGTTTCGCTTAATTTCCTCTGACAACCAACATATTTCGTCGCTGACAGATTTTGGAACTTGAAGTGTAGAATCAGAAATTGTTGTTCTTTTGAGTCATGAAATTTTTGAAAAGCTAGGTTTATCAAAAAAAGAAATTCTATGCAAATTTTGTGATTTAGAATTAATACCAGTGTAAAATAAAAACCGTTTACAGATTATGAATGTAAAATTCATTATTATAGATTACATAAATTCAAATATAATTGTTAAGTTTGAAATCACTTTCAAATAATAAAATAAAATTTAAATAAAATAAAAAAAGTATCGCCAATGCAACGCGTTACTTTTTTTTTATTAACGGTAAAGGTAACGCGTTACAAATTTTAAGGATGTAAAGGTAACATTAATGAGTTACTTTTGACAAACACTGTCGGTAGTAATTTTTTTAGGGTGCGTCTAGTTGTCCCGAAAAATTGGCGGAGTTGGAAAAGGGGATGGTCTAATCGTCCCAAAAATTCGGGGCGACTAGCCAAGCTCATGAAAAATATTGGACTAGTCATTCCGAATTTCGGGACGACGAGACACTTCTTTTTTTTTTATTATTGTTCGTGAGGACGTCCTGTGATGAAATCCTGAAAATCTCCGAGCTGCAAGTGTTGTGGAATTTGTTTCTTAACAAAAAGCGAAATGTGTAGAAATTATATGCTGAGAATAAAATAAACTTCAAAATGAGACATCATCGAAAGATTTGTGACTAATAGTTTAAAAGTTATGTATTTGTTAATTAACGATATGGATGTCTCTATAATGTCTTAGCTGTAATGAAATGTTATTATTGTAAAGAAAATTTTGATTTAATTTTACTTATTAGGTTCGTAAAGTTAATGTTCCACAATGTAAGTAAACATTTTTTTGCACATTAAATAAAAAATTGGTGGATGGGTGGGGGAACAATAAAAACAACAAATTTTTATAACCAATAATGTTTTTCTATACTTATGCTTGTCCGAGAATTCGGAAAAAAATCAGGTACAACTATGTACTCAAGAGAATGTTAATTATTTCGACAGAAATTTTCTATCTGCAATAGTTTCGTTGTAAAAATCTTGTTTAAACAATTTTCATAGAAAATATTCCACAACAGCGCTAAATCACGATAGAAATTCTCAAAAAACGAACAACGCAATGTTTAGCTCATGATATAATTGATGAAACTTTTACTGATTTTTTCATCTATCGATTGTTCAAAATTTGATTCATGCAATTATTACTTAACAAATAATATTAGTGTACTTATTATTATTCTTATTGCAATTTTAAATTTCAAAAGAATGAAGTCTGATATATCAGTTGCAGAATTCGACTAAGAACAATAAAATATCTTTTATTGTTTTCCGAGTACTTAAATTGTTCAGCCGTGCAAGACAGATTGTCGAAGCAACGAGCGAGCTGCTGCACAGCGGTCCAAATCAGGAATTTACTGTTCAAAATCGGCTTCTTGAACAAATTTCGACACTATTTTTTTATAAATGCTCAGCATTAAATACAAAATAATCTCTATGAAATGTTTATAAAAAATTCATCCGTATATTATTTATTGTATAAATAAATAAACTGGAAAATGAGACTTTTTGAGAATATTATTTTTTATCGCCCATGAAAAGACTTCAATAAACTTTCTGTGCATCAGAATCAACGCAGATACACTTTTGGACCATAAATAATTAGTTTAGGATTGAACATCACTGTTATTAACAAATTATTTTAACAAATTCTTGGATGAGGTTTGTGGACTAAGAGTGCTCAAATACGTTATAAAAATAATACACGTGATAAATAATGTAAAATATTAACCATTATTATTATGACAAACATTTTATTAAACAAATAGTATGTTTTGCGTCATTTTTCGTAGTTTGATATTGTTTTCCCATCGAACCAATTCGAAGTATGTTTTAAATAGATTGATTATTAATTATGTTATAGTTGATCTAGTTACTACTAGTATAGGCCTCCGTCTTATTATTATTTAATTATCAGTCAAAAGAAATATTTTATGATTAAATATTAATTACTTTAAATACTAAAATTATAGCAAAGTTCCAAATCTAGTCACTTTCACATAGAGAAAATTATTTTGTTCTATTAAACAATATTCCAGATAACTGAATAAAAATATTTCATTCAGGAAATGTGCCACTGACTCTTAGCTGTTATTGTTATTAACAAATTATTAAATATATATTTCTTTTTAAATTTTTTGCATAGATCTTATGAAAGGAAAAACTTTATTTTCGATCAAAAAAGTTTAAAACTTACGAAAAATAAGTTTTTTAACAACTGTTTTTATTGAATTTTTTCTTACTGTGCCTTCTTCCCAATTAAAAAAAAGGGTTGAATTTTATTCAATCATGAATTTTTTCGAGGAAAACATTCCCTACAACTCTACTGTTTTCAATTTTTATAATAAGAAAATAGTATTTAAATACAGTTCTTTGTTTGAACAATAATTTCTTTTTGAAAATATTGTTGAAACGATTTCATCCATAGAAAAATTTAAATTCAAAATCGGAGACAGTAGAGTTGTAGAGAACGTTTTCCTCGAAAAAAAGCAATGATTCATTAAAATTTGTTATAAAAAAGGAAAAAGCAGATTATTTCTGTGAAAAAAAATAGAAATTTGATATGATAGTGAATTAGTAAAAATAACAACTAATAATTTATGACACATTTTATGTTAATGGGAAATTATTATTCAGGTGTATAGAATATGATATAGTAGGCAAAATAATTTTTTTCAGCATAAAATTGACCAGTTTTAAAATTGATTCATGAGCTATGTTATTAGCAACAAGGGTTTATTATTTAAAATTTTTCTGTAATCATGAATCACTTTAAACCATATTCCTAATTGATTTTATGAGAAAAAGAATTCTGAAATAGTTAAAAAATGTAAAAATGAATATGTATTAAATGATTTGTTATCAACAATAATAATTAAGAGTCGGCGACACATTTTATACACGAAATATTACTATTCGGTTGAATGGAATACTTTTTAGTATAATTTTTTTTCTAAATCAATAATATAATTACTAGACCTAAATACCTAAACATAATTCATGAACTTTCAAAAGAACAGAAGCCTCCGTCTTTATGTCACATAAGCGCTCTCTAACAATGGATATTATAAATTTTTTTCATTATTTTGAGCCGAATCTCGCGCTATTCGCTCAAACTCCCTCGCATATCTGCAGAGACTTACTATCTGTCCAAAAAATTAGGCACCGCAATTTTTGTACAGATTTTCGTGAAAATCTCAGCAGGAAAAAATTCTAAAAATATGAGACAACATGCATGTTGCAGGTGAAGGTTTTGTCAATACTGATGCAGAGTTTCAAATTTTTCAGATGATTAGCGATCATTTCCTGGCGATTGAAGGGTGAAAAATCACAATAATCAAATGATAATTTAAGAATACTCAACTTTGAATGGCTGTAGGTCACTGAAAACAAATTATGAAAATTCTGGAAAAAATATATGGGTTTCGTTGATCCTTTCTGTGCACAGTGGTGGAATTAAGAGCCAAAATAATCATTTGTTAATAAGTTATTAACAAAAGAGAAGGGAGGTGTCATCTCCGAAACTAAGGAACGTACAGAGATGATTCTTGAAGCAAAATTACACATTTTTGGCTTCTGACAATGTTGTATGTATTGTCTTGGAAAATCCTTTTCTCCCTCTTTTTTCAATTGGTTATTTTTGTCTCTAATGAGCCGAAAAGTGAGGTGGTCTAGAAGTCTATTTTTTAATTTTGAATCTTTTTCATGCTCATTTTGCATAAAATTATTCATGATAAAATGGATTTCTGTTCGATCTTAATTTTAAAATTATTAAATAGAGACACTAAACAAAAGATTCGTTCCAATTTGTAGGGTTTTGTTCATGAATATTTTCTGATTTCTTTTAATTGAGTCTGAATAATTTTAACTCAATTTCTTGAAAGAAATCTTTTTATTAAAACATTTGTTTGTAATAAGATTGCACTAAATATAGCAACTTTAGAAATATATAGAAAATATTTTTGGATTATTTCTTTTTCCTATTTGTGAAATTGTAATAATCTTAATGAATTGGATTGAATCACCGAAAAAAATACAAAAGGCTTTATAATAATCGAGGTCGTGTTGCACGTGTAACAGTAGCGCCAGGATGGTCCCATGCTGAGAGTGTGGTTGCCTCGATTAGCATAAAGCCTTTTGTATTTTTCCAAGAAGAAAATAATTTTTTAAACATTCAAGTGCAACTTTTTGCTCATTGACAATACATGCAACATTGTCAGAAGCCAAAAATGTGTAATTTTGCTTCAAGAATCATCTCTGTGCGTTCCTTAGTTTCGGAGATGAGACATCCCTACTCTTTTTTTAATAACTTATTAACAAATGATTATTTTGGCTCTTAATTTCACCACTGTGCACAGAAAGGATCAACGAAACCCATATATTTTTTTCCAGAATTTTCATAATTTATTTTCAGTGACTTACAGCCATTGAAAGTTGAGGATTCTGATATGATCATATTATTATCGTGATATTTCACCTTTCACTCGCCAGGAAATAATCGCTAATCAGCTGAAAATTTTGAAACTCTGTATCACTATTGGATAAACCTTCAACTGCAACATGCATGTTGTCACATATTTTAAGAATTTTTTTCTGCTGAGATTTTCACGAAAATCTGTACAAAAATCGAGGTGCCTAAACTTTTTGGACAGATAGTAGTCTCGGTTTATCTTTATATACATTTTAATATACATTATATACTTTATACAACATATATATATACTTTATTATACATTATATACATTATAAAATATAAGATAGTTTATCTTAGATTTCGATATTACCTTCAGCCAACCAAATTTCTATCCCGAATGCCAAATATTTTACATTCCTCAACAACTGCTCTTCTGCCCCCTTTCTTGAATATTATAATTTTCGATTAATTTACATTTATTTCTAATCTGTTCTTGACTACGTATCCTTCCAAAGATTGCAACATATCTTTTAATCCCTCCGGATGATCTGAAACAGTTGCCAAATCGTCAGCAAACTTTAAAGCCAAAATTTTCTTTTTACCGATCACGGTTCCCCCCTTATTTTTTTGCTCCCAAATTTCTTCCATGTCATCTATGAGAATATTAAATAAAGTAGGGCTCAGTGAACATCCCTGCCTCACCCCTACTGTGGTTTCAAAACTTTCCGTGACTCCCTGTTCTGTAATTATTTTATTGAGGGTTACTTTATTTTCTTTGATCATTGCAAGCATTCTTCCCCTGATTCCTAGCGTGTGTAGTTTTTCAAGTAGTGATTCCCGATCTAAATTGTTAAATGCTTTTTTGAAATCATAAAAGCCACGTAGAGCTTACCCCTTTCTGTCTTTAGTTTATTGTTAATTGAGGAATTTAACACAAAAATGTGATCCCTGGTTGATATTTTTTTCCTAAACCCTGCCGACATTCTTTGTATAGCCCCTGCTTTTCCATCCAATTTCTAATTCTTTCGTCCATAATTGATGCTAATATTGTGTACCCTGTATCTAACAATGAAACCCCCCTATAATTGACCGTATCTTCCTCATCCCCTCCCTTAAATATTGGTGCTATTCCCGCTTTTTCCCAACCCGGTATCATTTTTCCCGTTACTCATATCCCATTTAGTATCCGATGTCATTCTTTCGCCCAGACCTCTGGTAATCCTTTTACAAATTCAATTGGAATCCTGTCTTCCCCTGGTGTTTTTCCAATTTTCATCTTTTTTACACTTTTAACGAATTCCTTAAATGTAATATCCTTGTTTAGGTCCTCTCCTTCCTCTCTCCCACCTTGTTTGTGAACCCTATTTACCTCTCCCCCTTGCCCTTCCTGCCCTTCTGAATTGGCCTTGTCAGCTCCTAATTATCCTTTAAAATGCTTAACCCATCTTTCTTTTTAATCCTGCTCCCTCTCTTCCTTATTTTCCTTAGTCTAAAATTCCCCACCGCTTTCCAAGAACTTGCCATACCCCGACTCGTTTCTACTTTCCCCCACTTCTCCTCCTTTTTGCCTTCTTTTTTTCTTTACATAATTTCTTGTAATTGTTTTTTTCCTCCTACCATGCCTTCCTTTCGTCTTCCCCTTCTTTCAACAGAAACCTTCTCAAGCTTTTTCATACTTCTCTTTGTTCCTCACATTCTTTATTGAACCACCCTCCCCTTAATTTATTTACTTCATTTAACCCTGTACCATTTATTATTGAACCTACTTTTTCTGCTGCCCTTGTCATTTGTTTATACTTTTCATTATTGAAAATAAGAAATATTTATAAATTTATGTGATTATTTATCAATTTAAAACCTACTTGGAACTGGTTTGATGAGAAAAACAATATACACGTGCGAAAATGATACACAAATGTATTATTTGTTTATTAAAATAGTTGTAACAATAGTAATTGTTAATATTTGGTAATTATTTGTTACGTATATTATTTTTACAAGATGCTTGAGTACTCATATTCTACAAAGAATTTTTTCTGCCGTTGAGCTCCTCATCCAAGTATTTATTAGTATAATTTGTTTATCACAAGAAGATTCAATACTCAACTAATTATTAATGTTCCATAAGTGTATCTGCATTGATTCTGATCCGAAGAAACTTTATTAGAATCTTTTCCCCGGCTATAAAAAAGAATACATTTCAAAACGTCTCACACATTTCCAAATTATTTATTTATAAAATAAAAACATAATGATAAATTAACAAAAATAATTTAGAGTCGTTATTGCGTGTTGAATGCTGAGCATTAAAAAAATATCCTCGAAAAGCTCTAGCCGATTTTGAACAGTAAATTCCTGATTGGTACCAAATCTATAAGCAATTTTACAAATGATTTGCTTATTGGTCCATTTAGTTGTTATAAACAAATTGAAAAACAGTGTTATTATCGGTAAAAATGTTCTTTTCGCTGAAATTGCTTCGTATTAATGTAAGAATGACATTTGATTACAAAAACTATTAAAAAGTTAACCATAATTATTATTATAAAAATTTTTTGTGGCAAAATATTTAAATTTGAGTTTTTTTTTTAATTTAGATTTCTCTTAATCCCCTGAATTGTTGCGAATATTTATAAAGGTAATATAGGTTTTAATGGAATTTGGTAAACTATAACAATTAAATTTTTGGAATACAAAGAAGATAAACAAATTAGAAATATTGGCGTAGAAAAAAATGTTTTTTGCACTAAAAATGTTTAAAATAATTAATGTACGAATGACTGATAGTCATAACAATAAATTAACAATAAAAATTTTTATAAACAACTCATGTAGTAAAATATTTAAATTTGAGATTTTTTCAAATTTTAATTTTCTTTTATCGCCGGAATAGCTATATAGATATTCGTACAAATAATATATATTTGATAATATTTGGTATATTATAACATTTCAAATGTTTTTAAACAATTAAGATAAACAAATTCAAAATGTTGGCAGTTTCACGTAGAAAAGTAAATTTTTTACATCAGCGAAAATTTCTTGAACATTTTCTAATGAATAACTATGATAAATTATTTATAAAAATATTTATTATTATTTGTGACTAACTTAGACTCTGAACTTAGTTTCAAGCTATTGTAATGGAAACAACGATTTTCTTCTACGTTAAACTGCCAACATTTTAAATTTGTTTATCTTAGTTGTTTATAAACGTTAAAATTGTTATACTTTACCAAGTATTATCCATTATATATTATTTTTAGGGAAATCTCTAGCAATTTCGAATATTAAAAATTTAAAAATCTTAAATTTAAATATCATGCCAAAATAATTGTTTATAACCATGTTTATTGTTAACTATTTAAAAAATTGTGTGACTAGCAGTAATTCATACAAGAGTTTAAAACAGTATATTAATGAAAAAAAAATTCTTTCCGACGCGAAAGGATCAAAATTTCAAATTTCGTTATAAAAAATCTCCAATTAAAAAATTTGGTTACAAAAACTGCCTTTAACGATTGTTATTGCCAACTTTTTAATTATTTTTGTGATTCTCACATTATTACGAGGCAGTTTTAGCAAAAATACAATTTTTTTGCCGTTAACAACAGTATATTCCAATTTGTTTTAAACAATTAAATGGATCAATGAAAAAATTATTTGTATTTTGTGAGTGCCAATGCATTTATTTAAAACAATATAAAATTCACCTAAGCAGTTACTAAAACGTGAAAAATCGTTAAGTAAATAGTGTGAATTTTTTCTTACTTCAATAATTAATTAATAATTTAGTAACATTGTAGTCTTTTGAAATTTTTAAACGAATGAAAAGTGCAATTCTTCCCCACGTGCGCCAGCTTGACTCTTGGGACTTGCTTCGAAAATCCTTCGGTTAAACAAATTAACTTGAGTTTGAAACCAATAAGAACTTTTTATTGTTCTAGGTCCCCTTTGTAACTGATATTTCAGCCTTTATTTTTGGACATACTAATTCACATGTCTTCATATTCAATTATGTTATATTGTTTGTAAACATTTTTAATAATAATGCTCTTTAGAAGCAATTTTTGTTGATTTTTTTTCAGATTTTTCAGGCAAGTTTTAAACAAATGTGTCATTTTTTCGTTTTTGGTAATAACGAGAATTCCACAAGACTTGCAGACCAGAGGGTTTCAGGATTTTATTAAGACGTCCTTACGAACAGTAAAAAAAATTAGTACGACCAATTTGTTCTTGCAAACGTCCTCTTTTCGCCTAATTTGACTGTACTAATAGTAGATAGACTGTACATAATAGGGTGATTAATTTTATAGGGCAAAAAGAATGATTATTGAATCTCAACACGTAATTAATTTTTATACATATAGAACTATGCCCTTTTTCATTACCATCATTGTAAATCATTTAATGCAAAATTTTGAACTTATTTTCAAGGAAAATAATCATTTGATCTCACTTTTTTCACATTTTTCTATAAGAATTTGACATACGGTATGCCAATTACAAAATACAATAAGTAAATTGAAATAAGTTAATAATTGTAGAGAAATGTGAAAGAAGTAAAGACGCGCGGCCGGCTTCGCTCGCAAGTTTAAGCGCGCCTAGGGCACGCGACTGTTGGTTCTTGCGCTTCGCGTTTCATAATGTATTTACCTCGTGTTGCGCGCTCGGTCTTTGTATTTCACCCACATTTGTGCACAGACCTTTTAAAATTAAAGGTCAAAGGATCGACAACTGTAATTTGGTGATTGTGAATTCTCTTTTGTTAAAGCTCCTTCGGCTTTAACGAACACATTCTCATCACGTATCTCGTGCTTTGCACTCGATTTTGTCAAAAATGTGAACTTTTCTACATTATGTTCAACACTATTATATCAAATGTATATTATATTTATTTCTGTACCTCGGTCTGGTATTGCTTATTTAGATATTGCAAAATAATGTACACATTTTATTTTTCATGTTTACTTTAGTGTTTGCTCCTTATTTTGCACTAATTTTTATTCTCAGCTACCCTGAAAAATGTATCATTTCAATCAATTTATATTATTACAATTCATAATATGGATTGGTATTGAAACATACGTATTTTCATGGTCTTGTTTTTATAATTAACAAGAGTGCCGATCCCATAAAGAAAACATTTTTGTTCTTAAAGATTTTATTGCAATTTGTGTCGTTTTTCCATAAATTTAATTTTGATTACTTTCAATGTTATTTTTTACGATTTAAATTAAAAATACGCATCCTATGGTAAAGTGGTTCGAAGCAAATTTGTAGATATAATTTAGGCAAAAATGTTGTTAAATAAAGTGTTACTGTAGCTTGTGTCGTTTTTCCAAAAGGTTACTTTTTTATTTTTAGTATATTTTCATAACCAGAGTTCATAACAAATCTTTAGATCTTTCTTGGGTGAACATTTTTGTCCAATAATTTTTTGTGTACCTTGTATCGTTTTTCAAAAACTTACATTTTTTTATTTTTAATATTTTTTCTTACGATTCAAACAAAAACTACGCGCTCTATCAAAAAATTATTGATGACAAATTTATAGCTCTTTTTTTGGATGAGCCACTTTTTTATTCATTTTTCGCATAGCTTGTGCCGTTTATCCAAAAATTAAATTTTTTTATTTTTAATTTTGTTTTTTACGAATAAAACAAAAACTACGTATCCTATCAAAAAGTGATTAATTACAAATTTGTAGGTCGTTTTCGGGTGCACAATTTTTATCTATTCATATTTTTTTGGTGTTTTGCATGGTTTGACTGCAAATGGAATTTTTGATTTTTCATTATTTCTTGTGCGGTTAATATTTGAATTGCCGATTTTTTGAGGAAATTCAAAAAGTTGTTGTGATAATCTTATAGGGAATTTAAAAGGCAACGTTTTTCTTCTTTGGACTTTTTTTTTCATATGGTGCGTTGTTTGGCTTAAAATGTTAATTTTCGTTTGTTTTTTCGAAAATGCTATAACTCTGATAATTTTCTTTTTATTGGAAAAAGTCATAGGGATAAATTGTTCGAGTTTTCGATTACTACGAATAGCTGGACACAGAATTTTTAAATCTTGAAACAAATTTTCTCAAAATTTTTTTAAATGCTCCAACTTTTAGAATTTTTTCCCCAAATAGCTGGTTAACAAACTCGGTCTTTCTTTTTGATCCCTCAAACTGTGTACCAAAGCACAATCCAATCCGATTAGTATTTCAAAAGTTATGAGATATAGATACAGATGACAACGACAACGACGGCGACGACAGACACCGACGTAAAAACTATTTTTTCTGACTCAGGGGGCCGTAAAACGTCAAAATTTGATGGAATCCGCGAAATTTATTTTTCACATGAAACCAATACCTTCTCATTGAGATGACAATGTAAAAGTGTTAATTAAACGACTTCAAAATTATGGCAATATAAAAGGCAATAATTTTATATGTATGAAAATTTAATACATGCGGTTTCGAAACATTAAGAACATAAAACAACAAAAAAGACACAAATCTAATAGAGGACTTCTAAATCATAACCGATTTTTAATTTTTTATTGTTGAAAGATGTGTTGGCTATTATTAGTTGGGTCCCGAATAGGCAATATTTGTCATTATATTTCCGATCACGTGGTTGCGATTTAACATTTCAATCGTTATCGTTTTCAATGCAAAAACTTACATTTTCACCGGGCAGCGTTTGTGAGGGTTCGTAAGTTTTAAACCCAATACATACTCAACCTTACATACTTTCATCGGACGAAACTTTTTTCATGCATTTATTACTTTAAGTATAGACGAACAAAAAATTTTACATAAGAAATTTCTTTTGACCATGTACCCCTCCTCAACATTGCAAGACAGAATAGAAAAAGGATTGACCTACCTACGTACCCAAAAGTTTTTACATAATTTATGTACGGCTCTTGAGGTAATTACCCTCGTTTACCATCACTTCAGTTACGTACTCAATATGTTTACGCCTTAAACTTAATAACTAGTATAAATACTTTAGAAAGGTAAGAAAAGGTTTAGCAACGAATTCCTGTACTTTTTCATTTTTCTGTATGGGAAAATATTTCAAACAACGTTTATATATCTTGGGGGCAGTGGTGTAGTCGAGGCCTGGCGGGCCCTGGCGCCACCAGGGTACTTTTTTGGAAGGTCTGGCGGCGCCAAGCCACTTTCCTGTCGCACGAAAAATTGTCCTAGTTGGCATTAAAAGGGCCATTTACACAGTATTAGGATTTTAATTTTAAGGCAGTATGGAACCCACTTTATGTCAGCAATAAATTATGAAAATATATTTATGGCAATGGATCATGGATTATTATGACAACAATACAATTTATGGTGCCATAAAAAACAAGGAAGAACCTAATTTAACAGTTTCAACAACTTTTACATCAAGCTTTTTCCTTTGAAGTCGGAATTTTCGAAATAATCTATACTCACCATTTTTTGTAAATTACTTCATTATTTTTCCCACTGAAACATTGTTAAAACTGTTAAATTAAGTCCTTTTTGGTTTCTCATCACAACATAAAATTGTACTGTTGAGAAAAAAGTAAATCTTCAAGGATTTTATACATATTGTCGCCAAAATTAAAAAAATAACGCGAGATAGAAAAAAATTGCACATTGACTTGGTCAACGAGAAAGCTTCACACCCCAGCATCATATGGGGCAGAATACGTCAAGTGTTGCCACCTAAAATTATTATTTTTTTATCGGGTTGAAACTTGGCTAAATTATAGTCCTGGGGGACTTTTATTAATTAAACAAACCATAGGTCCATTTATCAACAGGTTGTCAATGACAAGGTCCTGAAGTTTTCACTTTTTCATGTGCTTTTTCACCTTCACGTTAGTGTAACTTCTTTTAGGATTATCCGATTGGAGTTTTATTATAGTGCTTTGGAAAGCTCTTTTCATGCGCTTGAAGACTATCATATCAATTTTTTTACATTCTCATTCTAATGAGAAGGTATTGGTTTTATGTAAAATTTGACATAGTCGGTTTTCATCAAATCTCCACGTTTTGAGACCCCCTGAGCCAGAAAAAACGGTTTTTACTAAGGTGTCTGTCTGTCTGTAGTCTGTCTGTCTGTCTGTCTGTCTGTCTGTAGCCACGATAACTTTCGAAAAAATGATCAGATTTGATTGAGCTTTGGCACACTTTTTTATGGCCTAAAAATAAAGAACGAGTTCGTTAACCAGCTATTTTGGATGAAAATTCAAAAAGTGAGCACATTTTGAAAATTTTTGAGACCACTTTTTTTGAAGATTTAAGAATTCTATGTATGGTTATTAGTAGTACGCAAAATGACGAACAAAATATTCTAATGACTTTTCGTGATAAAAAAAAAATTACTGGAGTTATAGCATTTTCAAAATTCCAAAAAACAAACGAAAATGTACATTTTAAGCCGAAAAACGCACGATATGAAAAAAAGTCAAAAGGAGAAAAACGTTGCTTTTTGAACACCCTATAATATTTTCATAACAACTTTTTGAATTTTTTGAAAAATAAAAAATTCAAATTTTGATCGCACAAAAAAATAATCAAAAATTCCATTTTGCTGTGAAACTATGAAAGATACGAGAAAAGATCATTCCACCAAAATTGTGCACCCAAAAAAGATCTACAAATTTCTTATCATTCACTTTTTGATATGACGCGTAGTTTTTGTTTTATTCGTAAAAAACAGCATTGAAAATAGAAAAATCAAATTTTTAGACGAATAACATGAGCAACGAAAAAAATGACAAGAACAACATTTGTTCATCCAAGGAAGAGGTACA
>CAKNYM010051320.1:77366-101627 GCA_932195095.1 Andricus curvator
TAAAATTTGTCGCCTAAATTATATCATTATTACATTCTCATTCTAATGAGAAGGTATTGGTTTTTTTTTCATTTGAAATCAAATACAAATTTAGTAATTTGTATATGAAGAACATATAACACGAAGCACAAAGTGCACGCTCAGTGTATTTACCAAATCGCACGTCGTAAGTGCGTTCAAACTTTTTTGTTTCTATCATACGGTGCACAGAACCGAGCGTGGAACGCAAGGTTCAAATAATTTTCAAATCAAATATCGAGCGCGAAGCGCGAGTGTCTGGATGAGAATGTGTTCCTTAAGGTCGATAGAACCTTGAGTAAATAAAGTTCCTGTTCAGTCTAAAATAAAAATAAATTTAACAATCACTTAATATGTAGAGGTTTTGATAATTTTATAATATTTGCAAACAAACTTTTTCTTTTCATCGAAGTCGAACACGAAGTTCAAAAATCTAGAGGAGCCTAGCGTAAAGCGCGATGCAAATACGCCCGAGCGCGTAGCGCGAGGTGAATACATAATCGAGCGCGAAGCGCGAGATAAATATATGATCGAGCGCGAAGCGCGAGATCCAACAGCCGCGCGCCCTAGGCGCGCTCAAACTTGCGAGCGAAGCGCGCCATGAGAATGTGCCCGCGAAGCGGGCAGATTTTTTTCATTATGATTTTTTTTTGTTTGAAAATCAGAATTAAAATTTATTTTTTGAAAAAAACCATACTTTAAAACTTTTTTTATTTTTTGAAAAATAGCTTTTTTTACACTCTTTTAAGTCATGTAGAAAAAAAAGTGGACTGGAAATAATTTCATGGTCAAATTGAGATTTTTACGCTCGAGGGGACCACATTCAACTGTTATAGGTCTAACTCGCCTCTAAGCTTACATTTAACTATCTTAAGATGATTTTTTCTTGTATGTTTATTATATAATCATAACGTGGTTCCCTCAAGCGAAAAAATCTCAATTTGGCCATAAAATTATTTCCAGCCCACTTTTCCTTCTAAATTATTTCAAAGAGTGTACAAATATTTTATTGTGCTAGAAGTGCGGAAAGTAGGCAGTTCCACACGAGTGTGAAGTTTGCTGTACGAGCCAGAGGCGAGTCGAAGGGGAGTCGTAGGCAAGCTGTAAACGAGCCGAAGACAGAATTGAGAAACAATAAGAATACATTTTTTGGAAATTTATGGTAAAATTACCAAAAATTACCGAAAATTTCCGGAAATTTTCGGTGAATTTGTATATTACCGAAAATCTCCAGAAATTCAAGGTGTCCAAAGCTTTTTGGAAAAAATCCGAAAATTTCAAGAATTTCCGGAAAATTGCTAAATTTAAAAAATTTCCGCAAAAAAATGAAAAGTTGCTAAATCATCTGAAATTCCAGGTATCCAAAGCTTTTTGGAAATATTCCAAAAATTTCCAGAAATTTATGGAAAATTGCTAAATTTCCGGTAATATATGGAAACTTGCGAAATTACCGGAAATTTCAGGTAGCCAAAGCTTTTTGGAAAAAATTTAAAAATTTTCGGAAATTTATGGAAAATTGCTAAATTTCCCGAATTTCCGGAAATTTATGGAAAATTTATGAATTACCGGAAATTTCAGGTAATTTATCAGTGTTCCATAAATTTCCGGAATTTTGGGAAATTTAGCAATTTTCCATAAATTTCCGGAAATTTTGGAAATTTAGCAATTTGCAATAAATTTCCGGAAATTTTTAAATTTCTTCCAAAAAGCTTTGGGTACCTGAAATTCCCGGTAATCTAGAAATTTTCCATAAATTTCCGGAAATTTAGCAATTTTCTATACATTTCTGGAAATTTTTGGAATCTTTCCACAAAGCTTTGGATACCTGAAATTTCCGATGATTTGGCAACTTTTCATAAATTTCGGGAAATTTTGGAAATTTAGCAATTTTCCATTTTCTGGAAATTTTTGGATTTTTTCGAAGAACCTTTGAATACCTTGAATTTCTGAAAATTTTCGGTAATATACAAATTCACCGAAAATTTCCGGAAATTTTCGGTAATTTTTGGTAATTTTACCATAAATTTCCAAAAATTTCCAAAAAATGTATTCTTATTGTTTCTCAAATCGAAAATTGCCTGCATTTGTTACAAAAAATATCGTGTGCAACAGGTGCTGAAAGTAGACAGTTGCAACTCTTGTGAAGTTTACAGTACTTGCCATCGGCTCATCTTCGGGTCGTTTCCGGCTTGTCTTCGGCTCGTTTACAGCTCGCCTTCGGCTCGCTTCCAACTCGCCTACGACTCGCCTACAACTCCCCTTCGACTCGCCTCTGGCTCGTACAGCAAACTTCACACTCGTGTGGAACTGCCTACTTTCCGCACTTGTAGCACAATATACTATTCTTAATAAAGAAAAAAAATGTGAACTATGGGTTTTTTTTCAAAAAATCAATTTTAATATTGACTTTCAAACAAAAAATTCATAATGAAAAAAAATGGTTATGATAGGCTTAAAGTACATGGAAAGAGCTTTCTAAAGGACTGTAATAAAAGTCTAAAAGGATAATCCTAAAAGAAGTTACACTAACGTGAAGGTGAAAAAGCACATGAAAAATTAAAAACTTTCAGGCCCCTGTATATTGACACCCGGTTGATAAATGGACCTATGGTTTGGTGAATTAATATAGGTCCACTAGGACTATAATTAAGCCAAGTTTCAACCCGATAAAAAAACAATAATTTTAGTTTGGAACACTTGACGTATATAGTTAAAAGTTTGTCATAAGGACAACCGCAGGATTTCGCCGGGAGCGGCTGCTAATCTGAAAAATTGCACCCGCTCCCAGCGAAATCGCGGTAAAATTTCAGCTGTAACCACGTCTAACGACCGTGAGATAGGTGGTTACAGTCTGCGACGAACTCAATACGATGATCCGGCAAAAGTCTCGTGCACCTTGAGGACACGGAGCGACCCAAGGACGACCGCCTTCTGCATTTTCCCCATATATATATATATATATATATATATATATATATATATATATACTCCAGCTTTGTAGATATTTGTTGCTGTATATGAATATTAATAAATTCACAATAATTATCATAAACTTCCAGGGACTTTTCCTCGGACTTTTCAATAGTTTTCATAATTTTTCTGTTACCTTTACAGAAATTTTCGGTAAATTTGAAGATATTTTTGGTTAGTTTCAGGTAATTTTCAGGAATTCCGTTTCCTAAGTCAAAGACCACGACTCTAGCTTATTCTATAAGTTTCAATCGTAAGTCAAAGTTTCTATGAAAGTACCGCCATCCAGGTCAATTTTTGTAAAGACTAACACTGCTTGGGGGTCGTCCCTGATTCCATTACAGTCTGTGACGATGTTTAAAATTTCTCAACTAAAATCGATTTTTTATCAGGATAGAACGTGGAACGATTATCTGGTTTAAGAAATCCATTTCAGTTATTACATTTTAATTAGCTTTACAAACTGTAATTGCAAATGCCTGTCATTTTCTGTATGTCATTTTTTCCTGTCATTATCTGCGTGTCACTTTTTTCCAGTCACTTTTCCTGTTGTCGCGAACGTTATCATTTTTTTCGTCTTATACCTTCTCGTAAGGGCTGTTATTGTCTTTGAATAATAAAAATGAGTTTGGCAACATAATAATAAATTATAATTATATAACAGGCCAACAAAATGTTGTTGTCTTTTTGTATTCCTCTGAAATATTGATTTATTTGTGTTTTCAAAAAAATATATATTTATTAAACTAATTTATTGAACAAATTCCTTTTATTAAAACACTCCTATTTGTCAGTTTCCTACTATGCTTACTTGGCTTTATTTTTTTATTTCTAAACTTTTGTTACCTTTAACAGAAATAAATAAAATAATAATACTCATGTACTTGGCGAAATTCGTTCACACGTAGTGTTTTTGGTGGGATTATTATCTTCATTATCTGTAGCCTATTCGCCTCGTTCTACTATATAATATGTATCTAGGCCATATCTAGGTTCACAGAAATTTGATGAGAGTAACAAAATTTCAAGTTGCACCTGATCCTTAAACCGTTTTTAGGTCATAAAGAACACATGTACCAAGTTGCATGCTTTCTGAACAATTTAAGACTAATTTGAACAATTTCGGTTATACCGCTACTTAATATAAGTGTTAAAGTATAGCAAGATTGTATAGCTTTTAGAAGGTGTAAACGTGTATAGTCCGCTATTAACGACTGTGGAATTATCATTAAAATTCTGGTACGTTACTAAAAATATGTACGAGGAATGGCAACACAAAAACTGAATTTGTATTAAGGGAAAGGGAGATAGAGATGGGAGAGATATATGTATTTAAAATCAGAAAAAATATAGACTACTTACTATTAGCACAAAATTATGTATTTTACTAGATAATAGAATTAAAAATTATTATTAAATAAAATAGATTTATAAAAAAAAAAGAATTATTCTAGACGTATTTTATTGAATTTTTAGATATTCCTTTTGAGTCTCTATGCACCCGGAAGCTCTGCGGACCAGGATCACCTTTACACTTTTTTTGTTAATAAATATAAGTCTCATAGATTATTTTACTGGTTGCACTAGTTTCTCACTGAGTATAATAATTTTTTTATTTGATGTTTTCTTGTTATTCTGAAAGCCTGGGAAACAAAAAATAATATTAAGAAATCAAGTCAAAGAGGTCGGCAAGCCTCCTCATTGAAGGGTTTCCTAGGCTACAGGATTCGAGAGTCATTCCAAACCATGAAAAACCAAATTTCCTTATTTTTTTCCCACAGATTGAAAAAAATATGAATATAACATAGAAAATTTTATTTTCAATGCAATTTCGCATGCCAAGAACTTCAATTCAAGCTATCCCCGAAGAAAATCGGGCTAAAACAAGATCTTCTAGCACAGGATTCTGAAAAACGAAATTTCCTCATTTTTCTTATTTTTATAAAATATGCTAATTGAATCCTGTTTTGGCTGTTTTCATCAATTTTTGTATTGTAATACACACTATATCATTATATGTTTATTTATTTTTTATTATATAATATTTCATATGTACAATAAATATAGATATATAGTACACTTTGATGAAATCTCGTGGAATCATGGGAAATCTTTGCAATTATTTGAAATCGTTTCAATTCTTTCAAAAATTTTGTGAATCCCTTGAAATTGTTTAAGTCATGTGAAAATTCTCTGAAGATTTTTGCATTCCATGGATATCGTATATAATATCTTGAAATTCCTTCTAAATTATTGAGCTTTTTGGAAATCCCATGAAATCCCTTAACAATTTTTTTAGATTCCATGAAATCTGCTGAAAACTTCAAAATCCTATAAAAGTCCCTCATAAACTATGGAAATATCTTGAAATATCCAGAGATCGGTTGAAATCCGTGAAATTCCGTGAAGTATTTGGAAATATTACAAAATTCCTTTAAAATTCATAAAAATCTTTTTAATTCCTTTTAAATCCCGTGAAATCATCGAAACCCGTTTACATCTCTTAAAATCTGTTGAAACTACTTAAAATCCTTTAAAATCTTTGCAAGTCATTTAAAATCCCGTGACATCTCTTGAAATCTTATGAAATCCATTCAAATTGCTTAAAATCTTCGAAATCTCCTGACATCCTTAAAAATTGGTGAAAATACTTCTTTATTATATTTTGGAATCCTCTGAAATCCTGTGACTTCTTTTTAAATATTCTAAAATCTCTTAAAATCCCTTGAAATCCTTTGTACTCTATCGAAATCATTTTAATTCTTTAAAATCCGTTTGAATCCTTTGGTATCTCCTGACAACCCAGGAAATATTAGGAAATCCCTAAAAAGCGTTCAAAATCTCGCTAAATTCCGTAAAAATTGTGCAATTCTGTAAAATACTTTGTAGTCCTTTGAGATTCCTTAAAATCCCTTGAAATCTGTTAAAATCCTTTCAAATCACTGGAAATCTTTCAAAATCTCGTTTAATGTGAAAATAATTGATATATTATTAATATATTGACTTAAAATATGATATATTAGGTAAGAAGGGGGGAGGTCACAAAAATCTCACGAATCCTTACAAGAGGGTGGGAGGGGGCCTCAAATTTCAAAGATCATCCTTAAGTAATTAATGGACGTTCCCTATAAAAACAAGAAGAATATAACATAGCAAATCTTTTTTTATCGCAATTCCACAGGCCAAGAGCTTCAATTTGACCCCCCCCCCCCCCGAGGAAAATCGGTTTAAAAAGAAAGATTCCAGCATAGGGTTATAAAAAGCCAAATTTTTACATTTTTCTTAGCTAGTTAACTGCAGCTAGTTAACATACCTGCCAAATTGCAACCCTTTTGAACAAACATTGAGGGAGCTAGGAGTAGTAAACGTCGGACGGACATCCAACCTTCATTATAAGGGATTCCGGTGTAGCCCATGATACTCTGAAAAAACGAAAAAATTCGTAACACTCCTGCACTTTTTCAGTTTCGTCACACCATCTCCCCCGTGGTGCAGATTTGTACCAGAACTGCAGTTTTTTTAACTTTGAGAATTACCAAAAAAGAAAAAAAAATTGCAATGGTTACGAGTGAAGAACTAGTGCAACCAGTTGGATAAGCTATCATATTTGAAACTCGCGTTACATATACATATTAAACTACATGGCAGCACTTGCCTTTGAATATTTTTTACCGAAAGAACAGTCTATTTGAAATAACGATTTCACTACTATGGTTTCGCAGAAACGATAAACAAATTACTGTAACAGTACCAACGCGTCGTCGCGACTCCATTGGTTCTGAAATCGAAGCAAAGTTAGGGTGCGGCAAAATTTCGTCTAGTTATCTAGAATTTTATAACACTGTTGCGCCATGCTAGGACGCATTCTTCTGAGCCTCAGGGTCTGCTATACCTAAAGGCGAACTCGTTACCGCAGGCGAATGACTTTAAAAGTAGCCGTCATTACCCCCTTAGCCAATTACATCTAGTCAGCTCCTGCCTATATAGAAGACCTCTGCTGTCTGCAGGAGTAGATTTCTTCGTCTATATCCGCCGCAGAAACTTGATCCGCATCCGCATCATGAGACTGGAAGTGAGTGTGATATATGTACATACGTACATACCTATCTGATTGTGAGGCTGAATTGTTGTTCGTTTCTTCGCAAATTGGAATATAACATACGCAAACTGATAAAGTGCTACTCTGCTAAGTTTATTTCTGCAACAGCGTGTTACGAAAATTCTAAATCTAAATATTTCGGTAAATTCGCGTAATTTAAAATATAAAAACTAATTCGTGCATTTAGTACATGTCAACTTTAATTGTGACTCTCAAACTTTCTTTGAAGTGTTGGTGCTACGAAATGAGATTTAGTTATGAGACAACAAATATATCGCTTTGACATTATGAATTTTGCTAATGAAGAATGCACAGTAAGGCTGAAGGTATCTCTTTTGCTGCAAGGGTATTCAATTGATACGAAAATCTGTATCAATACAAAGAAGAAAAGGACTGTTATATTCTTGGATTATTTTGTTGCTGATTAAATTGATGCCTTCAGATTTAGTGTGTACTGGACTGAATTAATAAAATTTTAATCAAAGCGAGAATAGCAATTTTTTCTCGCATCAGTGATTGCAGTGGTAGTGAAAAAATCGGGAAAATTTGGGCTATTAATAACAATATTGGGCTATTTATACCGAAAATTTGAACAACGACCTTCATACGTATATGCGTCGATGATAAATTGCAAAAAACTGTACAATATAAAAAATTCTTTTGGTATTTCATTTTCGCAATTAATATGGTAATAGCAGAAATTATTGGGACCCCCCCCCAATTGTTGGTACTCTTCTCTAATTTCTTATATAATACATTTTTTTAGCATGTTTCGCCTCAATTGATGTATTCATACCATCATTTTTACATATAATGCATATATTAATTATCTAGTGCAATCAAATATTTATCTAAAATAAAATAAATTCACTTCGGTTTTTGGTATGCCAATCATTGGGCTAAGGTGCTAAGAATTGGTGCTCTTACCCTAACGTGTTAACAATATTTCGTAAAAGACTGTTTTTTTGCATGAAATACAACTGGTGATTGAAGAAAATGATTATAACCAAACAATTATTTTAGGCCTTAAAAAATGTTTCACTGTATCTTGTGCACTTTTACATCCATTGTTTTATGTGAAGAAAAAATTGATTCAGAACTTAATTCCATTCTTATAATAATTTCTTCGTTAAACGAAATGGTGTGACCCATTACCCAACTATAGGTAAAAAGTTAATTATGAAGTAGTGCCAAGCATTTTTACTAGCCAATTATGAAGAAATACTATAATTCGCTTTAGCAAGGAATTTCTTTCATCAAAGTGAATTAGTATAATTTGATCAGTAACCTGTTACTAAATGAGTTTAAAAGAGCAATATTCACCAATTTAATTTCTTATCTCTAGTTTTAGACGTTTCTTTTGTCTTCACTTGTATTAGTAACTTGAATACCAGTGCAGTGAAAGTTAATATTTTACCAAAGATATAGTTTACCACGCATGATTTTAAAGTAATGAGGTACTAAAATCATAATTTTATTTCATTATTAACATAAAGTATCGGCTTTAGTATTCATAATTTTAATAGGATGCAGATATAAGAAGAGGCGTAATAGCTAGCGATAAGAAATACTTTCTAACAGTGTTGTCCGCATATATAGTATATACAATGTTATAGTTCCGTTATTGCATACGGAACTGGTGTAAATTGATGATGGTACATAATGTACATACAGTACATACTTACGAGATGATGATCTTTAAAATAATGGCAATTATATTGTTTCAGGTGTTCTTGGTCTTTTTCTTGGCGCCATTGTGCTTGGCCAAAAATGACACTACAGCACAACGACCCCCACGCACACCGCAGGGGCACGTTCAGTACAACGAACCTGATGGTATGTGAAAACATTGTAAATTCATTAACCGAATCCCTAACCGAATACATTGTTTAAAAATGTTTAAATAGCTATTTGAGTCATAATGCTATATCTATAATTAAAAATTAATTAATATTAATCATCATCATCAGCAATGGAGTTTTGTTTCAACACACAATGGTGGTTCTGATCAGTTTGTTTATAAGGGCACGATGGTTTCCAAAAGTTATAGTTCCATCAAATAATTTGCTATTATTCTTATAAAATTGTATAAAATTTGTATTCAATCGTGCAAACTTCGCTTGCTGAGAAGAGTGTAGGATAGTAAAGGTTACACTTCTTTGAAGGCGTGCACGCATCATTTCTTTACGATCTTAACTTGAGTGTAAACAATTTTTCTTTTCAGGTTACAAAGTCAGCTGGAAGCTTTTCGCACCCTACACTCAATGGAGGTCTTACTTGGACAATCCTCAATCTCAAGAAAAGACTGAACAGGTTGAAACAGTACCGGAGCCTAAAGCGGCTAAACCTCAGGAACCAGCACCAGTAGAAAAGCAGCAACAGCAGCAAGAGCAACAGCAACCGCAGCAACAGCAACCACAAATTGAGCAGCCTGTGGAGTATCAGCCTTATTCGATGGTGCCACCTCATATAAAACAACTCATCTTTAAAATGTATGAACCTCAAGGTCCTTATGTTGATCCTAGAGTCTACATTTATCATACTCCTATTGTGTCCCAAAGCGAAGATCAGACTAAATCAACCCAATCGCAATCACAATCAGATCAACCCGAACAAAAAGCTGATAAGCTTCAGGAAAGAGTTTCCCAGGAAACAGAAAAGAACCAACAGCCTGCTCAAGAAAAAGTTGATGATTATCATCAAGCAACTAATCAAGAAGCTACCAGTTATCAAGAACCATTACAACAGAGAACTACTCCTTTGTATCATCAGCAGCAATTCCAAGAGGAAGCTTCTCAGTACCAACAACCAAACGCACAACTCGCGTATGATAAAGATCCAGTAAAAGAAGATGATATCGAATATAAAAACGAGAAATCTGAATCTAAACCGGCTCAACATGAATCTGCACCCCAACAAACTGCACCTCAATCTGAGCTTTCAGCTAAAACTGCTCAATATGCGCTACATACTCAAGAAAATAATATGCCGTCCTTACTTCAGCAATTGCTACATCTACAAGCTCAGACTCCGTATTACGTGATTGCTAACAGAATAGCTTATAAACCAAGAAATATGTTTATACCAAAACCCATTTATGAAGATGAAAACGGATATAATGCATATCGCAGTAAAGTTTATTATTTGCTAGATGATCCTGTAGTACAGGAAGATACATCGGCTCAATATGTAAAACAAGGTCAGCGTCCTTAGTATCCTAAAATGTATATATGCATCAATTTTTTAGGTGAGAGTAATCTTAAAACAAATTAAAAATTTCGATATAAGTTAGACCTCATTTTCATATTAATATAATGGAAAGTGCAACATTGACAACACCAAATATAAATACAAGGTGGCGTTTTCTTATTGAGTGCCTCTCATTAATGTAATTATTACTTGTAAATGTTGTAATTATCCCCTTACAAGGGTTGAC
Organism: Andricus curvator; assembly: GCA_932195095.1. Lineage (NCBI taxonomy): Eukaryota > Metazoa > Arthropoda > Insecta > Hymenoptera > Cynipidae > Andricus > Andricus curvator. The sequence continues at coordinate 87,890 of CAKNYM010051320.1, forward strand.
TTCGTGCGAGAATTGCATGTAAAATAAAGTACCAGTTGACTAAAAATACCGTTTATGTTCATTGATAAATACTTATAAGGATATATTAACGAAAAATAACCACTACGTTCGAGCAAGATTTTCTACAGCGATACTACTTAGTTTTCGAGCTTATGAAGAGCGAATTAAGAAACATTCAAAATTTCGTACAGATGGGTCGTACACATAATTTATCAAAAAAATTGTCTCTGTTAATACCATTTATTCTTTTGAAAGGTAGTAATTACATATGATTACGATCACTGCATTTTCATAATCTTCTTTCAAATAAAATTTCTTTCTTCGTGAATAAAAGCAGATTTAGCTTTATAAACGTTTCCAATTATCTGTCATGGTGGAAAATGTATTGTTGAACATATGGAGAAGGGGGCACATTAAGGGGGGGTGGGCGGGGAGGGATAAGTTATTTAAAATTATTTTTCTTGAATTTTTTTTTATTTGATTTTCTGAATGGAGAACCTTTCAAGAATATTGTGTGAAAATTTGAGATGAATCGGAGTAAAACTAAGTAAGATACAGCGGTTTAAGCAACCGCGTCTCCAACATGACTTAGCGTACTGTATACTTAGTCAGTGTAGAGCAGAGGTCGGCAGCGAGGGGAAAAAAGCACGTGTGGACCGCTCGCTGAAAAAAGATGCTTTAGACATCATAAATGATAGCAACATCCTTTTTGGACCTGGCATCGATGATTCAGTGTGAGGTAAACCGACAAAACTCGTTAATGAACGTTTTATTCCAAATTTTTTAGTGTTCAAAACTTTAAAGCGTTTTTCCCACAACTCACGTTTCCAAAGTCGGTGTCCCTCATAACTTGAAAACTACTGCACCGATCCTTTTGAAATTTGGAACACTATTTCTGTATATAATTTACGAGGTAACGCTGGAGAGTTTTTTTCAAATTTGATAATATTTTTTATTTCACAATAACAAATTAGCCGATTTTTTTCGCAAAAATCGCGTTTTTCACTGCAAAGTGTTCCCAAAAAGTGAAACATTGAAATTTTGAAAAACCCTCCCAGCGTTACCTGGAGAAAACTATTATCTAACGAAAGAACTTTGATTTTTTGATTTCGGATGATCCAGCACCGAGTTATGATGGACACCGCAATTCAACTTTTTTTTCGAGACACTTCCAAATAATGCTGCCATTGCCGTATTTTTAAATATCTCTTCATGAAAATTGTACACAATATTCTTCGAATGTTATACTTTAATGTACTATTACCATTAATACATACATTTTATTTGTTTCGTCAAAAAAAATTCACAAAAATGTGTCTTTTTTTGCATGAATTAACCTAACCCCCCCTTAACAAATTATTGGATTAAATTGACATGATTTTGTCACATGGGTGGGTCAATGGTGAACCAAGGCTGAATCAGGGATGGACCAGAGTATACCAAGATAGGGACATATGACATGGAAGGCTATTAAAAGTAATTGAGTTTATTTTATATATCTTGTAGAAACATCGAAAATTTTAAGGTATTGTTTTTGCTGCAGCGGTATTTAATTGATACTAAAATCTGTATCAATGTAAAGAAACAAAAGACTGTGACATTCTTGGATTATTCTGTTGTAGGTCAAATCGATACCTTTAGATTCAGTGTGAAATGGAATAGGCATGTTCCAGATAAAAAAAAGCGTTATTCCTATAAAACTCATAAAAGAAGTGTGGAAAGAAAGATAACAATAGAAGGTTACTGGATTCAATATTAATAAAAATTCATTTTACAATAACTATTTCGAAATATGGGTGGATATATTATATTCAAACATGCGGAAGGGGTGGTGGGGAGTAATGTAATTGGGAGGTGGGATTTCAGTAGTACAGGTAAATCTTTAGTCAGTCAAAACCATTAAATTGCGGCGACCGACCGCTAGATCATTTTATGAAGTTAATAAATTGTAATAAGATTCTATTTATCATATAAAAATCATTTTGTTGTGGGAATTTTTGTTTAAAGATATAATTTTAAGGCTCAATGTATTTTCATGCCCTCCATAGCGCTCCATAGTTTTAAAACTTTGAGATACGTGATTGATTTCCAATTAATGTTCTCTAATTTTTATAGTTTCATGATAATTATTATATCAACTGCTACATAATTCACTTGTTTGTTTCTTAATTTTGGCTGCATATTAAAGCCAATAATAATTATTTTTGTAACTTTTAAGTGAGTCTTTAATATTTGTGCTTGATATTATCTCCCAAATTTGAATGTAAGTGATTGTGTATAATAGTTTTGGTCTTCATGAGGTTAATGTCCCTATTCTACACAAATTAAACCTTAAATTATTCTTTATGGATTCGTGAAGAGAATCAATTTATATTTAGTTGACTTAAATTAAGAAAAAACATATCGACGTGTTCAAATGAGAATGTGCTATCTCGGCAAGACCAAATAGAAAGGTTCCGTACTTCAGAGGGCGCTGATGTTACCAATAATATTTATGTGGTATTTTTAAGCTTTCAAATCTCATCACCTAAGGCGGGACTTTTTTATTTCGTCCTGTACCGAGATGCTACAAACAAACTCGTAGAAAAATCCTTACACTGGGGAAAGGGGTATATATAATAATAATTTCATCTATAATATCTATATAATCCTATAATTTCATCTACGAGTTTCTCTTTATATGGTCCTTTTTTTCTGAATGTGATGGATTTACATATTAGAAACTGTCTCTTAGGATTTCACTATTAATGAAAATTTAACGTTTCTCCAGAACAGGAAGCTGGAAGACACTTACGTGGCCTTCACGCTTCAGAAACCGGAGTCCCGTTTGATATCCACATTACACTTGCACTCTTATAACATACCGCTCGAGCGCACTTTCATTTTTACTGGACACTACACGCTATAGAGAAAATTATCCCCATGAGTCGAGATAAGTATAGTATGTAACTTGAAACACTATCGCTTCAATTGAATCATTTTTATCTTACGAAATGTAAGAAGGTTATTGGCCGCGGAAAAATATGAGTTAAAAATATCTATACTTATAGGTATATATATATATGATTTTCCTTTCTGTTATTAATAATGAGACCTATAGGGGATTATTTACAGTTTCGAAAAAGTGATACAGGATTGATATTTTGATATAATTTTTATGAAAATCGTAAAATCTATAAAATTATCTACAATAAAAAGGATCAAACCAGAAATATTCTAGTTATATATTTCTGGTGTATCAGGTGCGATAATACCCCCCCCCCCCCATTCATTCACACTTCATATAAATTTAATTTAAATACAAAAAAAGTATTTAGTAATTAATGCAGTCTCATAGAGTACCTGTATAGAGATACTCGTATTTATATAGAAATATAGAATAAGCGGTATGGCGGAATGGAATCGAGAAGGGATCGGTAAATGTTAGCTATATAGGCGAAAACGCGCCTATAAAGTTGTACTGAACGTCGCGCGCCCGCCTCAGAAACACTCAATCCTCGAAGATATCTGGACATCGGAATTTCAAAATGCTGAAAATATACCAGGTAAAGAAAACCCAGAAAATCATTCAGTTTTGCCTCTAAATTTGATATATCTCATCCTGAATTAATTGTGTTGTTTAAATATGAACATGTTATGCGACATTTTTGTCATCCGACCAAGATTATTAAAATGTCTTCTTAAATTCAGCCCGAAATAAAGTTTATTTCTCTTTCTTGAATGAAGATTGTGAATGTGTATTTCAATATTCAATATAAAATGTCATTTCTGCAAAAAATAAACATGACTTCTTGGTTAATGTTACAATATTGTTTAGAATTATTATTTGGAATTCTATTAGTGATGTCAAATTTGCTGCAAAATGCTGCAAAAAGAATAATGGTAGTACATTATTTCTGTTGATTTTATCCGTGCACTTTCATCAAGCGTGAATGTTGAGTCGTAGCTTCACCTTTTCCTCGCGACTACGGGATCGGCCGCTTAAATGTTGCGCTTTTACCGTATTAACTTTCCATTCTCGGGTCACCGATACCTGCATCCATAGTAAGTGAAAAATAATTGCAACACATAATTGAAAGGTGACGTTGTGAAGTTGCTTTTTTTCCTGAGATGGTTTTCAAAGTTCTCGCATTACCAGTGGGATAGTTTACGAATGTGAGACGCAGATATAGTTATAAAGATAGTGAATGGCATATCAACGTTCACGGAAAGAAATAGTATGGTAGCTGCTGTTTCAAAATGAAATGGGTGTCTGAACCATACTGGCTTGGTTAGCCAAGGTATGGTTGTCTCAACCATAGATGAGGGTGTTTTGTCCAGTTAAAGGGAAAATTCTAAGTTTTGCGCAAAGCGACCTCTTTGCAAGCTTCCCCAAACTACATACCTACTCACCCAAGCAACGTTAGCGTTATGTACATTTTAATCATCAATACATCATTAATGTTTTGTGTATAGTGATGTCAAAGTAAGTAAAGTTAGTGAAATTCATACTTACAATGTTTTTGAGACGGATACCCTTGAATGTGTTTTGTATATGATTTAAATTCTCCTTTTCCAGTAATTACTTATTCATGAGGAAGTAGATCTTATTATTGTGGTATATTATTATTATTGCCCTTATTCATATACCTATGGATGCCACAAGTATACTCATTTTTCTGTCACAAACATCACTGCTTTCTTAATGCAACTATTGCCATGGTTCTGACATGCAGAGCTTACGTGTTGCCTCATCCACTGCTATGGTTGGCTCAACCATACCTTTTTCTTGACACAACAATATCTCAGTCATAAAATGCCTATGGATTCCACAACCATAGATATGGCTGGGACGTATCTTTCAATAGATTATGGTTGAGGCATCCATATATACAGTTAGCTCAACCATACCTTTCTTTCCGTGTTGACTGTTGAAAATAATATAGGGAGAAGGTAAACTGCAATTCCGGTTAGATTAGCATATTATAGGGAATGAGTGCAAAAAATACAGTCAAGTCAAAGTTCTTTTGATTTAAGTTATCATTCAGTTCACATTTTTAAATTTAAATTACCATAATATATTAGCTTAATGTCTGATTTTCTTTCATTCATTTTTACAGATCTTACTGCTGTCTGCTGTGCCCTTAGCCGTAGCGCAATTTTCTATTCAGGGACCCAGTGATGGAAATCGGCAGGCACAAGGTCTCAAGTACAGCGAAGACAAAGGCATAGAATATTCTGATAAAAGTGGTAAGTAGTAAAATGCTATTTTATATTACTTATACTTATACTTATTTTATATAAATTTCAAAGTTATAATTTGAGTTAAAATCCTAAAAAGTTTTGCTAAGAAGTTAGCGATTATTTTAAAAACCGATCTCGGCCGGAATTTACATCTATTCGTGATCTATAACTATACTTGATGCAACTATTGATTTATAACTGTGTTCCTAGTAAAAAAAATGATTTTTCTCGTCTAGTTAAACAGTTTAAGTATAATAGGTAGTCGGGATTCCAAAAGTTATTGACAGCAATTATGATTTTGAAACATTCAAGTGAAATATTGCGGATAATCCAGAGAAAATTTAGCGTTGTTGCATGATATTATGTAGCTGCTGAATAATAATAATAATTATTATTTGAATCATTCAACGGACAATTCTGTATGAAAGATTACTTACGTGGAACTAGGCACTCGTAATTCGCTCTCTGTCGTAAATCGCTGAGATAGTTTACGACCGTAAAATATGCGATAATACGTGGTTTGGTTGTTATATTTACGACACAATTATTTAATTTCCTCCTAATAATTTTTTTTTATCGTGAGTAAAATTATAATTTGATTTGTAATCTTTCTGTTGCGAAAAATGATACGTTTGTTGTACTATACTAATTGGTATAGATAATTAGCCACTTGTACATACTTCTACATTAGGGTTGTCCAAGAATTTTTTTCGAATTTTCATGCATATCGCCCGGAAATTTGTTTGAATCCACAAAAAAATAAATCCATTTTTTTTTTGAAAAAAATGATATTTAGAGGTGGCGCGAGTCCCGTGAAGTTTAACACGTATTTCCCATAAGTAAAAAAGACTTTTTTGTAAATTGGATTCAGAATCGTCAGCATTAGCTGAATCGAGTTAAAACGCAACACTTCTCTTCACAAATAGCCATAGAATACGAATAAAATATTACTTTTTAAATATCAATCCTATAAGTCTGTTTCATTGGGTCCCGAAAAAACCCCATAAGTGAAAAAATGGATTTTGCCAGTTTTTGGCGCTAATTATGATTTTATGCGGTTTTTTTAATGAAAATTGTTTCTAATACATAAAATACTACTTTATACTGATAATTAGATATTTAAATAAATTGTTGAAACGATTCAACCCGATAAAAAAAAACAATAATTTTAGGTGGGAACACTTGACGTATTCTGCCCCATATATGAAGATTAAAAAGACCTGAAACAAATAATTAATTGATTATAACATCTTACGTGACAAGGTAGACTTACTGCAGTCAGGAAATTGCTTCCGATACTCTGCTACCACTTGTAGTAAATATTGTTTCTGAAATGTATCTCTAGTAAGAAGAGAATTACAGTCAGATACCAATTTTATAAATATCTTTTTTATTTCAGAAAAAAATATTCACAAAAAATTAGTAAAAGTAGGCACCAAGCGCATACAAGGAAGAGTTTCTTAGCCTATTAAGACGTTTATTTAAATCTTAACAGAATTTATAAACAATAGTGTATTATGCACCTAGGGGGAGAAAAAGGGCCTGTCCCCCTTGGCGCATACGATATTTTTTATAACAAATGGATGATTTCAGAAATTTTTCGAAATACAGTCATGATTTCAGTCCATATGAGATTTTGAATGAAGAAGCATGAAATTTATGTTAACTTATTCCTAATTATCAAAAGTTCATTAAAAAAATTGCCGGAAATTTTTGGTAATTTACGGTAATTTTAGAGGTGAGTTATGGTAACTTACTATAAATTGCCCAAATTCAATTTAGAAATGTCTATGGATTTGCGGAAATTTATGGAAATTTTCGGTCATTCATGGTAATTTTACAGGTGAATATGGTAACTTACCATAAATTACTAAAAATTAATTTTTTCAAATTTCCATTAATTTTTAGAAATTTATGAAGAATTTCGGTCATTTATGGTAATTTTACCGGTAAATATGGTAACTTACCATAAATGAGCCAAAATTAATTGTTAAAAATTTCCATAAATTTCCGGAAATTTCTGAACATTTTCGGTAATTCAAGGTAATTTTACAGGTAAATATTAACTTACTACTTACTATAAATTGTAATTTTACCGGTAAATATGGCAATTTATCATAAATTACCCAATATTCATTTTTAAAAATTTCCATAAATTTCCGGAAATTTATGAAAATTTTCGGTAATTTACGGTAACTTACTGCAATTTGATAAGTTATATATGGTAAATTTCCATAAATAACCGCAAAATTCTATTATCTGCAACAAAAATTTCCTCACAGTTTTTACGGTGAGTGGACTGATAATCGTAAAATGCGAGCTCATAGATGTATAATTTTAATTATTCACCTCTGACGTCACTTTTCAGTTCCTAGGGAGTAAAAAGTACTCTTTACTCCCTAGGAAGTAAAAACTAGAGCTTTAGCCTTGCTTCATAGGCGTCGAAAAGGGTTGAAATCATGCATGTGGAAATTTATCGAAATTTTTAAAACTGAATTTCGGGTAATTTATGGTAAGTTATCATATTTACCGGTAAAATTACCATAAATGACCGAAAATTTTCATAAATTTCCGGAAATATGTGGAAATTTAAAAAAATGAATTTTGGGTAATTTATAGTAAGTTACCATATTTACCTCGAAAATTACCATAAATGACTAAAATTACCGTGAATTACCAAAAATTTCCGGCAATTTTTTTATTGAATTTTTGATAATTAGGAATAAGTCAACATAAATTTCATGCTTCTTCATTCAAAATATCATATGTACTGAAATCATGACTGTATTTCGAGAAATGTCTGAAATCAACCATTTGTTATAAAAATATCGTATGCACCTAGGGGGAGAAGAGGGACTTTTTCGACCAGTGTATGTTTTCAGTACAAGTCGTAGGCACCCCCTAGGTGCATAATATACTATTTTTTAATTATTTTTTGAGACTATTTTCCTTAAAAAAAAACCTAATTCATTGAAACCTCTCCATCGCAAACTTTCTCTCCCCTACTTCACCTACTTTCCTCTCCCCTCACTTCCCCTCCTTGGAAAAAAGGATGACGGACGGACAGACACCCGACCGAAACTATAAGGGTCCGGGGCTACGAAACCCTAAAAAGAAAATGATTGTTTAAGATATGATTCTCTCTGTTTATTTATTATTTGGTCATAACTAAAAAGGGAAAGTTAAACATTTCAGAAAAAACCGGAACTTTCTAGCACTTATCTAAGATAAGATATTTGTAAACAATAATAAATTGTTTAAACAACTATTTTTGTTAGCTTACATTAATTAATACCTCACTAAGTGAAAAGTGGACAACAAGTTAAAAATGTCAGAAAAAACGCAACTATCTGCTGGCATTAATATAGATAAGGATAGTTATGAACAATAATAATTTGTTTAAACATTTATTTTCGTTTAATTGAATTAATTATTAAGTCACTCCAAGTGAAAAATAGACAAGTAGTTAAAACTTTTAGAAAAAACCGCAACTTTTTACCATACGGCAAAGAGAATATTATTAACAACGATAATAAATTATTTAAACGTTATTTTTGTTAACTTGAATTAACTATTACTTCACTCTAATTGAAAAGTGGACAAAACGTTGGAAATTTGAGAAAAATAACGCAACTATCTAGTATTGATATAGAAGAGAATAGCTATAAACAATATTAATTTGTTTAAACAATTATTTTTACTGAATTGAATTAAATATGAACTCTCTCTTAAGGGATCTTCCATAAATTACGTAAGACGTTTTTCTTTTGTTTAAATAAAGACGAGAATAAAATTGATGTGAAGTTAAAAAGGACACAACGATATAAACAAAAGAAAAACGTCTTACGTAATACCTTACTGTTATTGAAAGTTGGACAAACAGTGGAAAATTTATGAAAAAGCCGCGACTTTCTATCTCTATTCTAAGAGAAAATTACTAAAAACAATAATAAATTGTTTAAACAATTTATGTAAACATCTAGTTATCAGTATAAAGCAGTATTTCATGTATTAGAAATAATTTGCATTTGAAAAACCGCAAAAAAATCATAATTTGTGCTGAAAACTCGTAAGACTCATTTTTTCACTTATGGGGGTTTTTGGGACCCTACAAAACAGACTTATGCGAGTGATATTTAAAAAGTAATATTTTATTTGCATTCCATGGCTAATTGTGAAGAGAAGTGTTGAGTTTCAACTTGATTCAGCTAATATTGACGATTCTGAATAAAATTTACAAAAACGTCTTTTTACATTCTCATCCTAATGAGAAGGTATTATTGGTTTCATGTAAAATTTGACTTCGTCGGTTTTCATCAAATCTCCACGTTTTGAGACCCCCTGAGTCAGAAAAAACGATTTTTACGAAGGTGTCTGTCTGACTGTATGTATGTATGTACATATGTATGTATGGATGCATGTATGTATATATGTCTGTATCCTGTAGGCACGATAATATTCGAAAGACTAATCAGATTGGATTGAGCTTTGGCACACGTTTTTAAAGCATAACAAGAAAGGACTAGTTCGTTATCCAGCTATTTTGGATGAAAGTTCAAAAAGTTAGAGCATTTTCAAAATGTTTGAAACCATTTGTTTCAAGGATTTAAAATTCTATGTACGGCTATTCGTAGTACTCGGAAATTCTGAAAATTTATCTCATCGACTTTTTTCGATAAAAATAAAATGATCAGAGTTATAGTATTTTCAAAATCTAAAAAAAAACGAAAATTAACATTTTAACATAAACAACGCACGATATGAAAAAAAGTCAAGAGAAAAAAACGTTGATTTTTGAAAGCGCTACCCCCACGAGATTATCATAACTTTTCGAATTTTCTTGGAAAATCAAAAATTCACATTTTGATCGCACAAATACGGAAAAATCAAAAATTCCATTTCACGGTCAAAATATGCAAGATAAGACAAAAGATGAATAGACAAAAATTGTGCACCCAAAAAATATCTACAAATTCAAAACGACACGAGCTAAGAAAAAAAGAAATAGACAAAAGTTGTTCACACAAAAAAGAACTACAAATTTTGTATTAATCATTTTTTGATAAGACGCGTAGTTTTTGTTTTAATCGTGAAAAATGACATTACGAAAGAACAAATTAAATTTTTGGACAAAAAGACACAAGGTACAATAAAATGTTTAATAACAAAATTGTTCTTAAATTAGATCTGAAAATTTGCTTTTAACCTTTTTTTCTCACGAGACACGTGATGAGAATGTGCTTGTTAAAGCCAAAAGAGTTTTAGCGAAAGAGAATTCACAATCACTAAACTTCAGTTATCGAGCGCGAAGCGCGAAATCCAACAGGTGCGTGCCTCAGGCGCGCTCAAACTTGCGAGTCGCGTGCCCAGCGCACGATGAGAATGTGCCCGCGCAGCGGACAGACTTTTTTCTTATGGGAAAAACGTGTTAAACTTCATGGTGCTTGCGCCAGCCATCTCTGAATATAATTGTTTAAAAAAAAAAAAAATGGATTCATTTTTTTATGGATTTGAGCAAATATCCGAGCGATATGCATAAAAACTTGAAAAAAATGTCCAATGCATTTTTGGACCACCCTATTGTACATATATTATACGTATATAAGTCGAATTGATCAACTTGATTGTGAAATATCTACTTATTAATTTTAGCATCACTGGGAACAGGAGATTTTACAATACAGGGAGCGACGGATGGAAATAGTAATTTCCAAATTCAAGGTGCATCGGATGGAAATACTGATTTTCAAATACAAGGACCGTCGCATGGTGGTGCGAAAACGTATTTACAGGGAGCTTATGATGCCAATCAAGGCGGCGGTAATCCAGGGTCACGTGCATTGCAATATCAAGATCCAAGTGGTAACTTTATTTTTCTCTCATTATGCTCTTTTGAAGTGAAAGTATTAATTTTTCAAGTTGTTTCTTTATACTAGTGTTTGATGTTAAATGTTAATTTAAATGAATTTTTCAGAACTTATTTTCTCGCGTTTTTTAATTAATTTACCAAAAGTGAAAAATTTATCAGCACAGAACTGTGCTTCACATTTTATATCAAACACTGGTATAGGCCTCAAAAGATCTAACATTAAAAGAATCTATGTTAGAAATTTCAAACTTAGCATTATACTTGAAAATACATTGCACATATTTTTAATATGAAATATCTGTATAGTTAATTATTGCACGCGATGTTACTATAGATACACTTATGAATACTCTTGAATTAACAGGTTTAAGGGTAAATTGGAGATCTTATGGTCATGGTCGCCAAAATGCTCAGCCACAAGAGATCGCAGCCCCACAACCAATTCAGCAACCTCGACGACGACAACCTGTCCGTCAGCAAAATCATCAACCTGCACCACTGCCACAACAATCACGAGCACCAGCGCCACAGGCACAACCCAATTATACTCCTTTTAGTAATGCTCCCACGCAAATCAAACAAATACTGGAATATCAAGCCCAAATACCATATCTTAATGCTATTCCTGAACCATTTAGGTACTTTGTATATCACTTGTTATTATTTGTGTAAAAATCATTTTATAGTCGTGGCACATAAACTAATTGATATGATTTTATACAGATTTGATGCTGAATCTGCTGCTCGGGCACATGCTGAGCAATTTCAAACAGAATATCCAAAGCAAGTTCAACAAGCAGTAAGAGAAAGACAACAAGTGGCCCCTGCGCCTGCGCCGGCTCAACGGCCAACTGAAGGTCAACAATATCAATCTCGAGGTCAGTATCGAGCTAAATACCGCAGCGAATCGCGACAGAAACGCCAGGCTTATCAGCAACAACATCAACCACAGCAGCAGCAGCCAGATTTGTCGCAATATAAAAGAATATCACAACCAGCTGCAGAACCTCAACCCAGATATTCCACGAATTTGCCTTCACAGCTTCAATCCATCTTGAACTACCAGGCTCAAATCCCATATGATAACACAGCGAATCAAATCAATTATCGTCCAGACAAACCCTATGTGCCACAACCTGTACAGCCACAGCAGCAACAGCAATACGCACCCCAGCAACCACAGCAATATGCTCCGCAGCAACAGCAACAATACGCACCGCAGCAACCGCAACAATACGCACCACAGCAACAGCCGCAATATGCACCACAGCCGCAAGCACAGCAAGCACGACCCGAATATGTTCCCCAATATCAAGGAAATGGACAAGGTCAAACTCAAGCACAAGGGCAATATTATGGTCAAACACAAGCACAAGGACAGTATTATGGACAAGGATCGACACCAGTTCGTCCTGTTAAAGAGCAGCAATATTGATTTCCTTTGTTTTTCAATTTGATCTGAGTTACATAACAACTGAGGTCAAAAATTTCATGACTAAATCTGTTAAAACGCTATTCAAATTTTCAGTTTCAAACCTGATGTGATTCAAGTTTATCAGGAATTTCTTGTAAACCTGGGCTTCATAAGGTCAAAAATTTAACTGTGCACCGCAGTAGAGTCATACGGAAATGCAATGTACTAGGTGTGTATGTATGAATTTCATGTGGATGTATAATGAATTCTAAAAAGATACTTAACTTCATTTCATATACCATATGCAGATGATAAAAATCTGCTGAATTTGCAATACCATTGTATATTAAAATTGCAATCATAATTAACAGTGTGAAAATTAAAGTCTGATTATAATATATACGTTGATTATTATGTTTCGAAAAATTGGATTTTATGCTGGTGAATGTAAAGTTGCACATATGTGAACGGCATTTAACGGTTAAAGCGACTGTAATCTATTACCTTTTCCCGGTCGAGTTCTCATGGCGTTCTCTTCTTAATATCGATTTCATCTAGAAAGTGCGAGCGTTCGAGTTATACTAGAACTGCTATTCTCAGACTATGAAAGCGCGTATGTATAATCTGTTAAGGTAACAACTATCGGGAAGCATGGTCGCATAGACCGAGAAACTTCCTGAGATGAAAGAAAGTGAGCATTTATACATTATGCATGATTGTATCAGATACTGCAGTTGTCTTCTACGAATCTACGGAACGTCTGGGTCAATTATTTTGCTTTCAGTGAGGTGCAGATAATGTATAGTGTATGTGTCATTTGTGTGGATAGAATTATTAGAATGCATAATACGTTTAAGACCTACTAATTATTTTACAACTCGTAAAATCTAATTTCGTGATTTATATTTGCCTATGTTTATAGAATAACTTTGCGTATAGTGCGTTTTTGAATAAAAAACTATTTTGTTTAAATATCCTATTTCTGATTATTGCTAATAATCTTTCCTACCTTGGATTATTTTTATGAATAAAGAACAATAATTTAAGGTTTCTTTTCGTAACTGCACATTATGGTCGAATCAAAAAAAAAGATGAGCATTATTGTGCAGTGAGTTCTAACTATTGTTTTTCTGCTAATTAGTAAATTAAACACATTTCAATTATTTTAGAAAGCCGAAAAATAAACTGAAATATGTTTTATAAATAAATATATATATATATATATATCGCTA
>CAKNYM010051320.1:102027-146180 GCA_932195095.1 Andricus curvator
AAGTTGTCATTTTCAGAAAATGGCAACAAACTAGTTTCCTTATCTTATTTCTTGACTATTTTTAGATTTAGATATCCATTTTCAAACGTAACCAAATTCTTTTTTGACCATTTTGAGGAAATTACAAATTTTACAAACAACAGTTTTCAAAATTGAAGTTTGTACACAGAAAAAAGTAATATAAAAAAATAGCTGTAGTTTATATGCATTACGCATTCCTTGAAAATTTGTTTAAAAATTTCCATTTCTAAACACATGCAAATGAGGCCTCCTCAATTAGTGTAGGGGCACGGAACGTCTTCTAAACTCAGCATACCAGAAATTAATATTGTTGTGAAATGAAAGGAGAAATGCGATATAATTTACCAATATTATATTATTCTCTAAAGCCAATAAATATTATTTTTATTTTAATCTTTTTACGTAATATTTTTATTTTTATATTGCCAAAAATAGTGCATTTTTATAGCAAAACTTTGATATCTTCCCGTGTGGAAAAATAACAATGCGAGCCTGGTATCAGGTCTGGCCCAGGTCTGGCTTTATCTAGATTGTCTATTCTGGAAGATCTGATCTGGCCCAGGTCTGGCGCTAGTCTCGCCCAGGTCTGACATGATCTAAAACTCCTTGTCTGGAAGGTCTGGTCCAGGTGCCAATGATAGAAAATAAGAAATTCACACTATCAAAACAAGAATGTTTATCTCGTCGCCTTCACATTCATACTGACCATACGGTCTGGCTTGGGGCTAGCAAAAAAATGTGACACTTTTGGCCAGGCCCAGGCTAGATCGTCTGGTAAGCGTTAATTAAGACTGGAAGCCAGACGGTATAGTGTGGGCCAGTCCAGTGCCAGAAGATTTTTCCACATGGGTTACGATGTTTTACAATTAAAGATTATTATTGTGTTATGGGTAAAACTATTTGGTGTATTTTGGCTATATTATCAATGGGACAGAGAACTGGAGATAAAATAAAATTTTCTTTTCGGTACGCCGGTATTAATACAGTGAATGTCTTGGGTCGATGCGTTTTTGCGCTATAACGGATAAAAGTACGTCGCGTGGAGTTTGAGGTACATTCATGCAACTTAGATAACTATACAGTTTAGCAGACCTTGATCGTACGTTGAAACTATTCATTTGATTGCATCAAGCAATGAAATGAACTGATATTTTGCACAAAAAGAAGTTGAAGCACTAATAGGATTTTTTGTCAAGCTACCCTGAATCTTGACCTTTTCATGCTTGTAAAACAGACAGATAGTGGCCGATTTTAGGCCAATGATGACGATTGCGTATATACAAGAGGTACTTTTATTATAATAAATAATGTTTAGGGAATTCTATTGTTTTTATTCTAAAGCTCATTCTGTAAAAGAAAAAAATGTTGAAATTTTCTATGCAAATTTAAAAATATCCCATATACAATGTTTATTGGATATTATTTATTATATGTATATTATACATATAATAAATAATATCCAATAAAAATGTTATCAATTAAGGTCACAGAATGAATGTTGAACTAAGTCGCATTTTTCCACTTTCACTATAGCGGAAATATCGTTATCAAATGAATATTACAGAATTTTCATGTAATATAATGTTGACTCAATTTTTCTTTTATCACTTAAGGTTAACTCCCATTTTTTATCACGAACTTTACGTAAAGGTTAAAATTGGATATTATCCTAGTTATTTTCCTTATAGCATTTCAGCTCTCTCAATAAAATAATAATTTTATTTTTCATGCCTTGCAATTACTTCTAGGTAACCTATAATACCCTATATGTAATACCCTATACTCTAAGTACTCCTGTTACCTATATATATTCATTTTTTCACTTATTTTTGAATTGCAGTATGGCAATCTTTTTGCGGTGGAATCCTAAAACTAAATCCTAAACATACATTACTTTTTAATGAACAGTTTTTATGAACAAAAATTTCTAGAAGATTTAAAATGAGTGTTGAAATGAATTCAGAAAAAACTCATGATTTTAGACTTGAGAAATTATTGTAAGGTTTTTTGGTTCAAACTGTAATTTGGAATTAAAAAAAAACATTTTAAATTGATTTTAATAATTTCATATAAATTCGATTTCTAAATTTTTTCTGCAAGTGGTGCTTTACAAATATTGCTTTTATCTTAAAATATGTCTGATAATAATACTAGTCTTCACGTTCTGCTGTATTATCGAATTTACTGATATGAAAATTGTTTTCTTTTGTACGGAAATATGTGGAAGTTAATAATTATTGTTTATATCTTGAACACAGCAATAAAATTTGATAAATAAATGTAAGAAATACCTGTTTGCGATAATATTCTAAGAAATAACATGGTATCGACTAATGACGTCAAGGAGAAAATACTATATATGAGGATTTTTCACATCTTCATGTCATAAATTGTCTACGATTATTGAAACTAACATTTCACAAGTGCACATAATGGCATTCAAAGATCTTTTTTTGAATGTGCCCTACATTTTTCTAGTATGTTTTTTGGCGTGTGAGTATATATTATATATAATATGTATAAAACGATATATATACGATTTAAATGAAACAGACATTTTAATAATTTTAGTGGCATACGATTTGTTCAATTTTGAAGGTTTAAAAATTAATAAATAAACCAGATAATAATCAATTCTTTTTAATATGCAGCAACACAAAATCGAGTATTTGCGCAAAATAGAATAATCGGTGGTTCGGAAACTAAAATTGAAGATTTTCCCTTTTTGGTAAGCGCAGTTCTGTTACTATTGTTAGATTTCGTATAACAGTCATTTAAAGTAAAATTAACGTCTTGCTCCACATTCCCGTCGCAATATTTCCGTGGTATTAAAAAAAATGAATGTTAATGCAATTCCATTTAGATACATAACTGTCCATTTTTGAAAAATTATGTCAGTAAATTTGATTATCTCTTAGTTAATAAAAGAAAGTAACTTGATTAAGTTTCCAAAAAATTTCAAGGTATTTCAAAGGATTCCATATGTTTTGGAAGATTCCAAGATATTTTAACGCATTTCAAGGTTTTTATGAAATTTCAAAGGATTTCAAAAGCTTTCGAGATATTTTAAGGGATTTTAAATAAAGATTTTGAGGAATTTGTAAGAATTCGGGATATTTTAAAATATTTCAAGGAATTAAGAGGATTTCAAATGATTTCAAAGATTTCAAAGAGTTTTTAAAGATTTCTAAAGTTGCAAGAAATTTCGAAAGGTGTTTAAAATTTTTTAGAGAATTGCAAAGAAATTCCTAGAATTTCCCAAGATATAAAAGGATATCGTAGGATTTAAAAAGGTTTCAAGGTATTTGAAAGAATTTCACAGGATTTCAAAGGATTCAAAAAAAAATTAAAAGGCCGTGGCAACGTGTACCGAAATTTCATCACGATAGCCGGATTTTTTATACGAATAGCGGGACCTGGAAAAGGGTCTGTTAGCACTGAAATTTCGGTACAAATGGCCGGATTTTTTGGGTATACTTAGACAATGCCAATTTAAAAAGATTTTCAGGAATTTTAAGGGACTTAAAAGATTTCAAGATATTTTAAGGTATTGTGTGAGATTTAAAATATTTGAAGAGTGTTTTTGAGGGTCTTAACAAGATTTCAAGGAATTTCAATCAATTTCCCCGGGTTCCAAAATATTGCAAGAGATTTGCACTTTTGAAGAGATTTCTACCGAATTTCAAAGAATTAATCGGATTCAAAAGGATTCCAACAGATTTTAAAAGATATCAAGGGATTTTAAGGATTTCAAAGATTTTTAGAAGATTTTAAGGATATAAAAAGATTTGAAGAAATTACAAGGGATATATCAAGGAATTTCATAGGTTTACAAAGGAATTCAACAATTTCACAGGATTGACAAGATTTCAAGGTGTTTTAAAGGATTTCATGAGATCTGAAAATATTTCAAGGGATTTCAAAGACTTGAAGGAATCTCATAGAATTTCTAAAGTTTTCAAGGGATTTCGTAGGAATGTGGATAAGCGTAAAAATTGGACGCAGTTTGACTCAAATAAAATATAGGATAAGCAATCTGAAATAAATAAATAAATTTAAATTTAAACGTGCCATTTATAGGTAGAAATTTCCCTCCGTGGGGGTGGTTACAGACCATTGTGCGGCGCAACTATTATTAGCCAGTCCTGGGGACTATCGGCCTCACATTGCTTCATGCTGTAAGTTTAAATTTATAATTTAATAATACGATAAATATGTTGTCGGCATTTCTGATACTTTTAATTTAATTCATCTTTACCCCTTCTTATGATATGTTGATATATTGATATTTGATTTTTTTTTAATATTGAAGTATGATCATTTTAAAGAATGCTTAATTTTATAATCCGTATTGCAGTGTTGGTAAAAAACTGAAAATTAATGACTATGTCGTCATTAGCGGTACAACCTATACGAAGGATAAGCTATCAAAAGACATGAGTTCAATCAGTTTTTATAACATTTCCGAATTTCATATGCACGAGCATTTCGGTGTTCCTTCAAAAAGCACCGGTTTTGATATTGCCGTTTTTAAGGTTTATCCTCCGTTTAAATTTTCGGAAGTCGTTGCTCCAGCAAGGTTACCGAAAATGGGAGAAGCTTTGAACCAAGAATCAGCGACAGCCGCTGGTTGGGGATGTACTGTTCTGGTAAGAAAAAAATAAAAACAAATTTCTGAATTTTATCTCTATCAAAAGTTTCTTGAAAAATCATTGGCCCGAAAAAGAATATAAAAAGGCGTAAAAAATATAATAGAATTCTTGGAAGGGGAAAGAAGATTAAATCGGTTGGAATTTTCAGGAAGAGGAACACAAACAAAATAATTAAACAAGGTTGTAATTTTTTGTATGGAGAACTAGGATAACATAGGATAAACGCTTATAAATAAAAATTGCAAAGATACAGGGACTTGAAAATGAGATCTGTATTATAATTGTGTACTTTAAAAAAAAATATTTTTATTTTCGTGGAAAAGTGTTTACATAAGAAACGGAAAATTGGACAAAAATGGGATAGGACTACATCATACTCCTAATTGTGTACCTACTACAACATCATCGCAAAAAATTCAAACATCGTATTAAATTAATTTATAAAATCCTCATCTCATTAGGCACTTGACTTAGTCTGCTTGACTGATGAAAGTCGGATTCACCCGAGATTAAGTTAAAATAAAAAAGTAATAATAATACCGCTTAGGCGTTCGGAATTCACGTTAGAAGTCCGGGGTTCGATCCCTGATCCGGCACATCTGGAAATTGTTCTATGTACTTTTACTGAGGTTCTGGTGGTTCGGATGCCACCTCAAGCTGTAGGTCCCCCTATCGTGTATTTGGCTGCAACCCAGTCCATGGATGGTCGGGTACAAACCAGGCTTTACCCAATATGTCAAATTAGGCGTACTCCTCTTATCAGATTACTTGATTACATTACAAAAGTACGTCCGTGACTGATGATATATATCGGGACATCCCCGTGCAGAATATTCAAAAATTCATATATTGAGGTGTAAACATCTTAAGCCTGAGACAAAACTGAGCTTCCTAATTTTTTAATGTACATACACATTTCACAAATTGTAATAAAATACAGAATGTTCTTTATTTCCTTTCAATAGGGTGGTCACACGTCATCTGTCCTACGTTATGTCGAGGTGCTGAAAGACAGTAGCGAAGAATGCATCTCACTATATCCGGATATATCACTTAAGGACAGTGTAATATGCTATGGAACTCCAAAATATGAAAAAGATCCAAAAAATATATGCAAGGTAAGCTTCGAAAATACAATTACAGAATAGAATGTCTCATAACACGTGTGTTAATTTTAGTCGAAAACCTCAAATTTAAAGTTTAAATATTACCAAAATACCAATATTATATGTGTTGCAATTTAAAATATTTGTAACAGTATGAACAATTATACTTTAATTCTAGGGCGATTCCGGTGGACCATTAATCGTTGACAAGAACGTTGTAATTGGAGTTGTCAGTATGTCAAAAGAAACGGACGCAGCAGTCCCTGCATTATATACCAGCGTATCATTCTTTCGCAATTGGATAAAGGGCAAAACTGGTGTTTAATCAATCACGAACCTGTATCTTAAATTTATTTTAAAAAAACGAAATATTGTTTTAACACTATTTTCAGTCTAAAATTAACCAGCAACGAAAAAATACTATTTTTGAACAGATTAGTATTCCGTTTGAAATCTACTAGCGACGTTTATGTAATAATAATAAACTTACCATTATTATAATTTATTGTCTGAAAATCATTCCTTATGCCTTTAAAACATACCTGTTTGTTAAAAAAGAGAAAAAAGTCAACAGAAATAGGCTCATCATTTTTTTAATGAATAAAATAATATCGTTAGAAAGTACCTATGTGAGAAGTCTTACTGAAGAAAATGGATTCTTATTTTGTAAATGGTTTTAAATTCCAAATTTTACTCGTATGTCTGTTTTCGCAGAATATTATAATACCCTGTGTTGTGTGATCTTAATACTTCTAAATTATTTTAAAATTATTTTTATATTATTTTTAATTTTAACAGTTGACACAAAGAGCTGTAAAGTTGAAACCACTGTCATATTGAGTGTCATAATAATGAATACTTATGTATAACTCTAAAGTTAATTTAATACTTACTCTAAAAGATTAAATACTGGATATAGGACAAAAATATACATGCAGGTACCGATATTTGGGATGTCCTATATTAGCATATTTGAAAAAATTGTAAATTTTAGAACAGGCGAAAATCTAGTTTGTGTATTACATGCAGAACAAGGCGGAAAAAAGTTACAGGCTGCTTAAAATGATAGAAAATAAGAAATTTACACTATAAAAACAAGATTTTTTTCCTGACATCTTTAAAGTCTGGTCTGCGGTCTAGGTTTAGCGCTCATCAGCTAAATACACTTATAGTGAAAAATAATTCTTTCACCAAGTAAGTTCAAGATTTTTTGGCTATATCTTCAACACCACATCGCCCGCAAAATTCGTCCTGTGTCGTTAATGGCCTAAAACCAGCCACCTTGAACCATTTTTTTAAACTCTTAAAAAAGATTTGAACACTTTTTCATAAGGAGCAACGAAGTACCGTTCCCGCGATCTACATGCCCTTTTACTCGCCTATTCTATTATTCTATAACAAAAATATATTGCTTGTAACTAACTGCTCGACTTCGTGCAGGCAAAAAGCTTCATTGGAATTTCGAAAGGTCTAAGCGAAAATTAAATTCACTAGAATTAGACTTTTGTTAATATAGCTGCTTACTGGTTGCCTATATGAAAATTAAAGTCTATCGAGTCCAATAGTTAATGCATGAAGCTCTATTTATTTGCTACACACACACATATAATATTTTTATCAATCGGTGACCGCAAAGTGGACCCGATCATTTCCTGCCTCCTGCACCCAGTCTACAAGTGTTACATGATCATATGTGTGAGCAAGCTAAAAATTTCGAAGCCAACGAACCATGAAACCACGGTGGTGGTGCAGCAACGCTCGCAGTGCCCATATAGATTGTCGCGTCGCACGCGGTCGTCAGTTTTCTTAGGTTCCTATTGAAATCATCAAGTCGTCACCAACAGTCACAATGAGACTATTCGTAAGTGCGATTATCATGTTTAAAGAAGATCAACAAACTATCTTTTAACTGCAAGTATAGATTTGTACATTTATAAACTTGAATTATTTAACAAGAGAGAAAGTCAACGTGACGAGTTGTGCTTAGCATTAAAATCCATATTTACACTTGGCAGTCATTCTAAGATATAATTGCCCTGATTACTAGAGTTTACATATTAAATTTCTCTAATCAATATGCGGACATAGTCTTCTATAAGATCTGGTGATTCTCTTCCGCTCTTCCGCTCATATCATTTTTTATTTACTCTTTTTTAATTTTCTTCCTGCATGTTACTTTGTTGGTAAAATACTTTATAGTAGTATATAATTATCATACACATAGAGCAATCCATTTCCTTTAACATGTGCAGAACCTCTCTTCTAAATATATATATGAATACAAAAAAGATCTTAGAATTTTCACAGTTCTTGTAATATATTTTACGAATTTAACATTGGAAAAACGAATACAAGTCGAAGGATCTATTTTGACGATTCAAAACAGAACGCTTAATTGATGTAACATATAAATAAAGTCACAAAGTTCGAAATTTTAGCAAATATCTTTTTTAAACTTTGAACAAATGGCTAAAATTAACTGAATATTGACCAGAATTAGTGGTAGCGTCTTCATAGAATATAATAATAACAATTTTATTCATATCTAATAAAATTATTATAACAATTACTGTTTCAACAGATTATTGACTGTAACATTTTCTCACTGGAACCAGTACAGTGTTAATTTTCTCATGATTTCAATGATATTAATTCCCTCTGATAATTTAGACTGCATAAATTATTAATATTATTCCTTTTATTAGAAAATTTGCATCAGACATTAGGTACTGGTATCCAGTTCATACCAATCTCCCATATTGACAGAATTGTTTGTTAAAAAAATATTCAAACGTTTCCTCAATTATGTTCCTATTCTCTTCAAACATATAATTTTGTACATGAACGTGTTACTTTACTGCAATAAATATTAATTCCGTAGATTGTAAAATTCTTCACGTACAAAAGAATGCCATAAAAAAATATTTGCAAAAACATTCTGAAAAAAATATACTATAATAATTATTGCTACTCATTATACGGCTATACACCAAAATAATATCTTTCTGAAAGATTAAAATGCACTTCTCATGAATGCCTATTTTCAAATGACTGTCACCTATTTCTTTATTAATAATTATTCAGAAAAAAAACTTAAAAAAAAATCATTTTAATTGACAGGTTTTACTGTATGCGCTGGTATCGTTATGTACGGCACAAGCTCTATACACAGATGAGAATCAGGAAGTTAACCTGGAAACCGGTCTGGGTAAGTTTTGTCCTTTCACTGCACAAGTGGAATAAAGTTTATCATTACTTCAAAAGGTTAAATTCAATTTTGCATATTTTGAGGGATGTTTGAGTTTTTTTTTCAGTGCTATAGAAATAGAATAAAAATTAAAAATGAAAGTAGCACAACTATACTAAAGCTAAAGTTCAACGTAGATTGTAATCCTTAACAGTGTTTTCTGTCTCTGGTTACAAACTGCAAGAACATTAGTTTCACGATATGTTGATTCTTAACTGATATATCTAATTAATGTAAAACAGGTCACATTCGAGAAGTAAGGCAAGCTCAACAACCAAATTACAGACCTTACTCTCAAGCACCAGCGCAGATTAAAAATTTGCTTCAGTATCAGCAGGCTCGTGAGCCAATAGTGAATATTCCTCAACAACCTGTGCCACAGTTGACTCCTGGTCAAGGTAATCAAGGAGGACCTCAGGTACAAACAACAGCTCCAGGTACAGGATATCGCCCTAATGTGCAATTTGGACAGGCTCCTCAACAACCAACATATAAAGCTCCTCAACAACCAGCCTACAATCCTCAGCAACCAGCCTATAATCCTCAGCAGCCAGCTCCATATAAACCACAGCAACCAGCCTATGCTCCGCAGCAACCAGCATATGCTCCTCAGCAGCCAGCATATAGACCACTTCCTCAACAAGCAGCAGCTCCAGCTTACAATCCTCAATATCGACCACAAGCAGCCGCTTACAATCCTCAGCCAATCTCAGGGCCCCAAGGAGAACAAAGGCCTAACTATTCGAAAAATATTCCTCCAGAGATTCAGCAATTGATTCAAGCCCAACAAAATCAACAAGGTACGATTGAAATTTTATTTTTAGTTTCAATATAAGGTATCATTCCTTTAGCACACTAAATCCCAAGGCGTAAAATTCTGATCCAAAAGTGGATCAATTCGTTGCAGTGCGGGAAAAACAATTTACATCTACGTAGAAAGATGTGAATGCAGTTGTAATTTTTAATATTGTAGTTATCTTTTTCACAGCTGAGGCTGTGTGCTTCAACTAGCTGAAATCGTTTAAACAAATAAATGATCAAAATAAATAATCGTTTCAAGTTTAAAGAATTAATTACTTCAGTTGATTAAATATTCAACCGATTATTTGTTTTGATCGATTATTTGTTTTAGCTGTTTTAACTGATTTTTTTGATTGAACTTTGGCTGATTCAACCGGTTTTTTTGCATTTGTTAAAAGATTAATTAGTGGAAGCAAACAACACTACTAAATATTGAAACCATTTTAGTTCAGGCTAGTAGATCGAAAACTGTCATTCCATCGGAAAAAAAATTATTTCACTATGCCCTAATTAACAAAATAACATCAAAACCTGTAGTAATTGTGTAGTTGTCAACTGGTTTTTCCACTGCAACGACTTGATCTGAATTGATCCACTTTTGGATCAAAATTTGACGCCTTCGGATTTAGGGCGAGGTAAAAATACAGAAAGGGAAATGATATAAAAATAGTTTCTACTTCCTATGATACATAAATTTTATACTTTTCTTATGTTACAGGTTAGCAAAATGCTATTCAAGATAGACACTTGAAGGTGTGCAAGAAAAATAAATTCCTTCAAATTATTATTGCATAATTCTGCAATGATTGAGTCAACAATACAACTATAGTATTAGTATATTTAATTATATTCTAGTGTCTTTGAATGCTTTAAACACATCAGAACTCTGTTTAATTTTGTGAAATAAACCAAGTACATTTTGATACTACCTAGAATCGTTATTATAGTGCCAGAATATAAAACCATTGGTGTAAATTTTTTTGCATCTTAAAACAACACAGAATTTGACATTTTGATGATTGAGCCCATATTACAAAATGCGATAAATGTATATTTAAAGGCAATAAGTCAGAAGTAGTGAGAAATAATACTTTCATGCTTAATTATTTACTGCATTATAAACACGCGATGCAGGTGTGCAAACTTGGATCGGGTTGCAGAAATATATATTTCGTCACTTGAGAAATCAGGATATCATCACACCACCGCAGTGGTCCAGTGGTCCTTCTCTGTCACCGTTCTCCAATGTGGCAAGGCTCTCCCTCCAGGTTGAAAACCCCCTCTTCAATCTCTCTTTTAACTATTTTTCTCTGACATCTTTTCACCGTGTCAGTTTATCCTGCGTAAAATTACACGTCAACCCGCCCCTACGTCTGTATGGCTGCAGTCACCACCACCAACACCATTTCACCTATCCCAGATTTCCAGTGTATTCCTGAATGTCTGTATTTAGGGTACCCTCTCTGACAAACAGGGAAGATTAGCGAGTCCATTAAAGTCGCGGACTCTATTATCCGTAGGGTATAGCCACGATGACATCGAGTTGCATTGGCGTAGCCGTAGAATTTTCCACTGTGACTGTGAAACAAACTGCTATTCAGTCGAACTAACTTACCCTCGAACTTACCCTACTATAATGAATAGAATAACAATAAATTGTCCACGCAGTAGCTTAACAACTGGTAATTTTCATTAGTAATATTTTAGCCATTTTTTTATCTTAATTTTGACTTTTTGTCTTGTGTATTTTAGTGATGGCAATCGTGGCTCGTTTAACTTTCTTATTGCAGAACCCTTCTTATACAGCGATTCGAAAGCGAGATATGTCGTTTTACATTGAAGAAGAATAAGTAGGCCTAAGTATTTTTTTGTCGTACAAAATAAAAAATTCCGCTTTCGAAGCCTGTGGACTATTAGGCGCTGATCGGCACTGTGCGGTGCGGCGAAAGGCAGATAAGATCGTTTCTTTGCGGATGTTTTGGGATAGAGATGAGTTTCCCGGTAAACGGGGCCTAGCGAGGCCCGCGCCACTGCAGGCAGGGGGTCACGGAGGCAAACTACAAAGGGAGGATTATACGAGCAGCTGGGCTGGCCTAAACAGCAACCGTCTCTTTGGGTCTCGCGATGCTAGCCTGCATCCATCCTGCATCCTGCATCCATGGCGGCTCAAGAGTGCCTCTTTTGTCCTTGAACGGCATTGGTAACATAATTATTGAAGTTATAACAAGCCAAACCCGAGCTGTCGCTTCTGAAGGGGTCGCATGTGACGAGTGGTAAATCACCGATACCACGTGACTTAAGTGGATCAGCGGCACGATAAAATTCTAATGTGGTAATCACTACTTGTACTTTTTGTACGAATTTATTTATTCACTTTTATTATTCATTTCTGGGAAGATAAACTAAATTTAAAACATTAGATGATTTCACCATATTTTGATTCAATAAGCTCTAACTGCAAGATTAGTTTTTCTTTAATCTTGCTCAACAGATATTAGGTATGTTAAATCTTTTTCCGCTATAGCGGTACGGCTTTTCAAAATACAAGTATGGTTACGGAAAAAATAACGTTTGCTCAAAAATATACGTTCGAGTGTTGAGGTTGATAAGGGGTTAGAAAAAAACAGCTATTATTACTGGACCAACTTTCAGCTGAGTTATCATTTGCTACCAACTTGTAATTTCCACCTGTGGAGTACGCGAAGATCAGCTAGTCATGATGCTCGGAAAATATAGAAAACACTTTATTGTATATCAATTTTTATTTAATTTTTTGAAATAAAAAGTAAAAATTTCACTTTTTTTCCTCCACGCTGCCACACGTCTCCAGTCCGCATCAATTAGTTTCGCAACCTGGATCTGAAAAGACAAAATTTGTTTGAGAATTATACACGAAATGGCACTGTGGTCCAAGAATTTTAATACGATTTTTGTCGCCTATGTTTTATATTTTTAAATTTGCATTGGCTTTCTTGAAACTTTTTGGTATAATTGCTCCTATTGAAAAAAAAAGAATTTGTCTATTCTTAGTTTATTCACATCACCAGGAAACTGAGGGTGACAAATGACATATAGTGTGCGGTTTGCCTGTAAAATTGCTCTTAAACCTAAGGGGGTGCTCGCACACGCGTCTGCTCATCGGTGATGCGAATGAAACCCCTGCAGAGTAACCCTCTCCCCATTCGTGTCATTTTATCCATCATCCGCAAACTACGTTGGCTGCTCTTCTCAGATTTACTGGCAATATGACTGGATTTGTTTCAATAACAGACATGGCGCGTGCATGCTGAGGTTTTCGATGACCGTTGGGCATTACTTTTATTTTTACAAAAGTAGATGTTATTGTTCCATTTATGAATAAGATAAAAATTTAGCGAATTAAATTGTTTTTCTTTGCTATTGCATGATAATTAAAAGTAAACGTTTTTCCTTATTTTAATTATTTTTCCAAAGGAAAAGAAACAGTAGCGAGGACAACTTTAATGCCCTGGTTACAAGCTGGCAAATTTGCATATATACATATTAAATAATTTTGCAATTAACATTACCAATAAAATATATAGGTTATATGCTACTTTATAAAAATCAATATAGTCTTAATGTATGGGAAATTGCTTAATCCTTTTTTATAGTGGCACACGTACGTTGCCATTGTCAAAAGAAGCTAGACCGGAAAAATTCAGCATGGCCGCCTTGAAACGACGACCAATCGTGAACAATCCTGTGACAGCTGCTCATCCCTGGGGACTTGTCTGCTATTCAGAACCCTCCGTTTTTTTTACTAAAGAGGAGCAGTGGTGTCTAACTTTCTGATTTTTGCCTTACGAAGTCAGCCATTGTAAAAGTGCTTGCTTCTTATAGAACCCGTCTTCCTGCTTAAATAAGGTTGCGTGAGTATATCTATATACATAAATATGTGCAAAAGTTACTATTATATATTCATGCATAGAAAATTCTCTTTAGAATTGTTAAAAATGTAAAGAAAAATGTTATAGTACAGTTGTATAATGATCATTGCTCGATTTAAGCTCTCACTGCAAATTGCAGAAGTATGCTTACGTCTGTACAATAAATTATATTACTTCTTCATTAGAGTTTACTTTTACCACTCAAATGTAAGTCTTATTTTTAAAAATGTACAGGTATAAATTACATTCTCATCCATGAGAGTAAAATGGAACCGGTCAAATTTTCGATCTCTAGTTGAAGTTAAAAAGTGTGTACTTTCACTTTGCCAGATGGGTATTAAGAACTTGTCAAAATGGTTTTAAAAATTTTGTACATCTCTACAATTTTTCCAGTTGCTTCAGCATCTAACGTTTCTTTTCTTGTATGCACTTTGTTGTTTTAAAATATTTGAAAGGCAAATTAGCATTCCAAGGGCATGCTTACACTGATGCACAGCGGGAGATATTCAAAAACACGGTCAAAATCTAAAGTCAAATCTCGCAAATGAGGCGTGAGCAGTGAGCACCACCTGATGAAGGTAGCCTTTACTTAAAGTCGAAACAGGTGCGAGAGTACTAGCCTGCCTACTCACAGCAGGTACACTTTCGAGGTTTACCAATCTTAACAATTAAAGTCAGTATTATCATCAAAACAGATTAACGGATTCTCTTCAATCCTTTTGAGGAACTTTTCATAAGTCATAATGAGGTAGCTCGTGCTACTAACGACGTGGCGCCTGAATCATAAAATCACATCTTTCTGGAGGGTTGACAAATTCGAAAGCCAGGAAGATCAACTCCTCTGATTGCGTTTCACTGATCCAGAGGAATGTTAAAAAGACCTACTAAAGTCTTTGCGCTCATGCATATAATTTTTGTTTTAAAAACGTTGCGCACCTCTATAGTTTCTATCTTACAAATAATAATCACAGAAAAAAAAGGAAAGTTTTGTTGTGGGCAATTTTTAAGGGGGTAATGTTGAATTTTTTTTTCATTAAGAAGAAGGATACCAACTTAATAAGCTAGGTTTTTAGAGTTGCCCGCATTCGTTATAAAATTAATAAATAATAATTAAACATACACATGAGATACATGTTATGATTTTATTTTTCTCTTGATATATGACTGATTTATTCGAAAACGAGTAGGTCTCTATGCCTCGATCTAGTATATAACTCCCCCTATTTTTTATGAGGGGCATCAGTGTCACGTGATGAACCCCTAGAATGACAGCGATCAACATAATCTGCTCCCATCAAGTAATATAATGGGTGCATCTACCGGCGGCGCAACAATGGCTGGGGCGTTTTACGATGGAGAGCGTTATATATGCGAGAACTCGACGAAAGTTCAAGCTTTTTCAGGATAATGGGGTGAGGGGGAGGGGGCTTTAGGCCGAAGAATTGTTGGCGTGCGTCTCTTAAAACAGGAGTGAGCCATAACTATGCTTTCGTATCTCGACACACAGCATAGGTATATCGCTCGGCATAATACTTTATTAAATTCCTGACACGACGAGGAGGCATGTTGCACGTGCAAATATTCAATCATGCCAGCCGACTCCCAGAGACTTTGAAGAACAGAAGGTTTACATGGGATGTTACTTTCTACCTTTTTAATTTGTTCAAGTTAAACACAAAGTTATCTGACTAGCAATCATAGAAATCATATTTTGGTTGCGGTGTTGACAACATGATTAAGCCAAGAAGACTAAAAACACTGTGCCAAATAGTTTGTTAGAATTTGATACAGGATTTGGATTTTTTTATATTTGTCGTGCGTGATATACAGGAACGATTTTTATTCAGCAATTTCAAAATGGCATATCAGCAATATTTTGAGGAGAAGCACTGGCCGCAAAGGCAGAGGTCGACCCGCACGACCGCTTATGTGAATGTATTGGTGACGACCACCCTGCCACCCTTCTTTTTGCTAATTGACTACAATACTGGTCTCATATGGAGCACTTTTTCTGTTTTGTTACCTCAAAACAAAAGCCACAATACGGCGTTTCTGGAGAGTCCTCGAGAATCGTGACGACTTACATTATAGTCTGTAGACGTGAAATCGGGCGACGAATCGATGTAACATAGTCGAGGGTCCTTTGTTACTTTGAGGTGCAATTACATGCGAGGTGCCCTTTGTCCCGGTGGCATCGATAGCGTTTTGTTACTGTTTCTCTTGGGACTTCTCTTCCTTCTTTGTTCAGTTACCTCTCTACTTCTTTCTCTTTTAACTGTGAAGCACATACATAGTGTAACGGGAATACAGTGTTAATTGTCACAAGCCAGAAACAATCTGAACTGGTGATTGAGTGATGTAAAAAGTAAACTTTCATCAGTATATTATACAGTTATATCTGAAATCCTGAAAACATCAACTCCTGAGCAGCATCAGTGAACTTGACTTTTTCAAAAAAAAATTAACCATTCACCAAAGATTATTGCGGAAATAGACATATGTTTATTACAATGAACAAAATGAACATTTTTATTGGATTCTGAAGCTTCGCGGAAGTTGGCTAGTAGGGTGGATATACCTATTTACTTTTTATGGTAAACGTTTGCTCCATAACGATTCTGGTGCGAATGCCCTAAAACAGAATGTATTCCAAATTTTATCCAAATCTGTTATTATTATTTACCCATCGCTTCAGGTACTTGAAGTTTCCCATTAGACTGACATGGGAGAAATTGTTCAAAAACATTTAATTTACGTAACATTTTCAATTTTTATTAAAATTAAGGCTGTGTCTAGTTGTTCCGAAAAATTGGCGAAATTGGAAAAGGGGTTGGACTAAAACGTATGAAAAATATTTGACTACTAATCCCGAATTTGGGACGACGAGACGCTTCGTAAAATCAATCGTCCAGATATAACGATATAATCTCTATATAATGTTTAAAATATCTTAATTTCGAACAAATTTAAATTTCCAAAATTTCTAAACTAATAGCGGTTTCAACGATTTGAGTCAGAAATTGCATTTTCTAAAGTTTTTAAATAAGAATAAATATTTTCCTACTTTTATATAAAAATAAGTGTGGTTTTAGAGCGCATCTATTGATCCCAGAAATCCAAAATTTTTAAAAATTCCAAGATGGCGGCCAATAAAAATTTTTTTAAATAGTTCGTTTCTGCAGTTTTCATAGAAATATTTCAAAACTTTGCTAGAAAATATATTTTGACTTCAAAAATCATTCGATGATCCCAAAAGTTTAAAAATTTGAAAAAATCCAAGATAGCGTGAAATTAAAAATTCCAAAAATAGCTCATTTCTGTAGTTTTCAATGAAATATTGTAAAACTTCATTGAAAAAGAAGTTTGACTCTATCAATCATTCGAACCTTCCAGAAGTCCAAATGTTAAAAAAATCCAAGATGGCGGCCTGTCGAAGTTTCAAAATTGTTTTACTTTTATATTTTTTAAAGAAATCGTCCTAAACTTCGCCACCACATAAAGTTTTCCTCAATGTATTTTTCGTTTTTATTGTACCTGCAAGTTTTTGGAAAAATTCCAAGATGACGACTAGAAAACTTTGGAAAAATCAATCAAATTCGAAAACTTTAAGCAAAATCTGTTTAAACTTCTTGAGATATCAAGTTTCTCATTTCTGTTGCAGGCTGTATTACTCTCTCCTTTTAATATTAAATACACTAATAAAGTTAGAGCCGAAAGCCCTATATATAGTTAAATAACATAACTATATGGAAACCCATGAAAGGAACCATTTATACCTATCACAATATTTACAATATTTAATTGAAAACTGGAAAAAGTGAGGTATATATTTAATTTTTAATAGGCCACCATTTTAGATGTTTTCAAAAAATAGTAAAGATTGAAAATACTTGATTGAAAACTGCGAAAATATTTATATTTGAAATATTGAATTAACCACCATCTTGGATTTTTTCGAAATTTTATAGTTTCCTGTCCACCATTCACTTTACAATAATTGATTAGATTTGTTTAAAAAGTTTAATCATTTCTTATTTGCCAGCTATATAGAACATGCAATTTTTCAACCAATTCGTTGGGTCAGCCAATTTCATAATTTTTGAAATTCAAAGTTTTTAATGTTAAGATATTTTAATGATGTACTTAAGTCCCGTGTAGAAAAATTTCTTGGCAGTCTTGAATCATGCTAAAGCCAGTACAGTTTTTCTCAAGCCCGTCTATTTACGCAATACTAGCATGGCGCTACACTGGCGCTGTCTAGTTTTGCTACTTGTTTGCTTCAAACATTTCTGCTGTCTAATCCCATTCTTGACGCTATCTATAGGAGTTCGTTACGAATTTCAATATATGAAGACTGTCACTTACAGAAGTGAATTCAGAAAATAATAATGTTGAGATTAAAGATTTAGGAAAGTACAATAAATAATTGCATAAATGCTCAAGTAATAATTAAATGTACACTATTACATATTTAGGATAATAAACAATCATTATTAAAGGTAATTGAAATCTTAATATACGAACTGTATTCTTAACAACGATTTTTTAAAAAGAATGTTTAAAAGCATTTTCTCTTAATTGAATTATATAGTAAAGTTATAGTAAATTTATCTTAAATTTATAATAATTATAATATGTGCAATGCTATGTATTATATTTATAATATTCCAGAAAATCAAATTTTATCATAAATGATTTAGTTAATTTATTTTAATTATTTAGTAATGCGTAAATAATAATTAGGCCTAACGTAATAATTATTTAAAATAATGAACAATAATTATTTCGTAGCCTAATCGCAAGTATAATCATACAAACTTAATTATTTTCCATTATTTATTCACACATCAAGCACTTTTGATGTTTCAAAATTGTTTATGTTTTATTGAACTAAATATTACGATGTAATGAAGGCCACAGAACAAAGTTACATCAACATAATATGAAGTTACATCAAAAGTTCGAAACCCGGCGTATTTACAAGATTTGCGGAAGTTCATTTTTTCATTTTTTTTGTACAAAAACTATTTTTTATATTTTTAATTAACTGCAAATTCTATATATATTAGACTTTTACGTGATAAAAAATAAAAATATTATTCAATTCTTAATTATTGTTCATTAAAATAGACGATCTGTCTAGAAACTAGTCGATCCGAGCAGAAATAGTACAGCGCCACGAAATTTTTCCACACGGAGTTATCTCAAGTTAAAAAATGAGCATTCTTAAAAATGATTGATAAAATCAAGGAAATCATTTCCATTGTTAATTGTAACATATTTTGGTAGAAAACTGAAGGCGAACTTTAGACAAAAATTAAAGGTAAAAATGGTTTATTTAACAATAATTATTTAGAGTTTTATGTTATGTGTCGGCTCAATGCGGACTGGGCAGAAATAGTACAGCGTCACGAAATTTTTTCACACGGGGTTATCTCAAGTTAAAAAATGAGCATTCTTAAAAATGATTTATAAAATCAAGGAAATCATTGCCATTGTTAATTGTAACATATTTTGGTAGAAAACTGAAGGCGAACTTTAGAAAAAAATTAAAGGTAAAAATTGTTTATTTAACAATAATTATTTAGAGCTTTATGTTTTTGCTTTCTCTTTAGGTAGTTGAAATTCTGATTCAATGCTTATGTTGTATGGCTCATTTTATTTTTTGAAGGATTTTCTACAATTCTCTTTGGTACGTTTTTATTTTAAAAATTTCATTTATGAATTATACATTTTTTAACTTTATAAACAATAGCTTTCTTTAATAAAATTTTTAAATGAAAATGCACAAGAGAAATTTGTAGAGAATCTTTCAAGGAATAAAATCAACCCTATATAACATGAGGATTTAATCAGAATTGCAACTTTTGCCTGAAAAGAATTTAAAACCATAAAACTACAAATAACCATTGTTAAATAAACAATTTGAACCTGAAATGTTTTTCCTAAGGTTTATATACTATATCTAAAGTATATATACTGGTAAAATTACTTAAAAAGTAGGGAAATTGTCAAAATGTCATGGTGTTTCTTTATTGCCTAAGTGATTGGGAAAATTACCAGTGTGAAAATTACCCAAAATATAATAGTGAATTTTTCCTCAACCATTGTCAGTTTTCCTGTTAAAATTGAAAAAAATATTTTTCGAATATTTGTGGAAAATTATCGTTTTTGTAGGGAATATTTCTATTGTGTACAGAAATTTTCCAAATAAGTTAGACAATAAGGAAGCCCTATAGAACATTTTGGCAATTTATCCATATTTTTTAGTAATTTTACCAGTATTAATACGCAATACGGAAATAACTGAAAATAAAATAGGGAATTTTTCCTTAACTATTGGTAGTTTTATCAATAAAATAAGAAACAATAACGTGTTCTCAACATTTGTTAGAAGAACCAATATAATTTATTTCCTGAAAGAGAAATGAATCATTCTAAATAAATACTTCTTTCGCTAATAGTAAATTTCTGATTTGCAACATTCAATAGTTCAGGGCAAATACCGCTAGGTACCGCATAGCGTATTATCTCACAATAGAAATTAAATCTCAAGGTTATATGAGTGAGCCACAAATTTTCAGCATAGCTATAATGAAAAGATGTGATGATCTATATAAAAGACTATCATCTGATGCTATACTCAGCATCAGTACTCACTGTAGGGGAACATGGGGCAAAAAGGGACGATTTTGCCTTAGGATTTTTTTTCTCATACTGAAATACTTTTTTTCCGCATTCAACACCATAGGTGCCGTGAACAACTAATAATATACTTAATAAA
Source organism: Andricus curvator (assembly GCA_932195095.1). Taxonomy (NCBI): domain Eukaryota; kingdom Metazoa; phylum Arthropoda; class Insecta; order Hymenoptera; family Cynipidae; genus Andricus; species Andricus curvator. The sequence goes on from CAKNYM010051320.1 coordinate 122,547, forward strand.
ATCTTTGTCGCATTGAAAAAATACCATGTTCTACTTTTTTTCATTGAAAAAAATAAAAAAAGTTTTTCATCCCGTTTTGCTTTGTTATATACAAAATAAAATGTGTTATGAACAAAATTCATTAAAAAAGACTAAACAAATAAGTAGTACAGTTACAAGAACTTGTTGTAACAAGTTTTATTGTCTATTTTTTACATAAAAATGACCAAAATCAGGCATTATAAAATACGCAGACATGAATTTCGTTTCCGTCCTCACTGTCAAAACCTGCGCAAGACTGATGGGCCCAATTGTCGCACGAACTGCATGCATTGGACCCACTGTTTGATCGGAAAGTCTCGATTGTACAAACAATCCTGATCTTGGACTTCTGCATTCGGCAGAAATCGAAAGCAATGTGCGTTCTACTACAACTCGCGCGGTTTCCCGTTTTGCCCCTGCACATTCTGCCCCCAAAATACTTTTTCCCATATGTCTCCCAAAAATCGCGAAAATACCCGCAATAAAAGACGCCTAGACGCAAAATAAGGGCTATTAAGTACACAACGGAATGGTGCTAATGCGATTTTAATTAAACAAACATTGGTATCACTTACGCGTAATTGAAAATCAGCCAAAATTATAACTGGGCACAAAAACGATATACATGCCTCACATAACTTGGAAAATAGCAACAGAAATATAAAAAATTGGCATGGGGAATCTCGGGAACGACTCAAAACGAAGTTCCTAGAATTTCCAGTAGATGGCGTCACACCACAGAGGAGATATGATCTTTGTCCCGTTTTGCCCCTTTCGTCATTTTGCCCCATATTCCCCTAATTGTTGAAATGTTTGGGGAATTTTTGTTAACTTGTGAAAGTAAAAAAAGATATTACTGTTAAAATAATATTATGTCAAATTATAATTATCTACTATTCCATTAATCTTCGGAACAAATGGTACATTTAAATTTTTGTATATCAACTATAGTTGATATACAACATTTTTCAAACAATGCTTGGATTTTTGTTGGTCAATGGAAGCTATTTTGTGAAAAATTCCCAAAATAACTTAAAACTTTACCGAAATCTTTCGGATATGTTCCCTAAATTATTTTTGGGAAACTTCCCCAAATACCTTGAAAATTTATCGGACTTATAGTAGAGACATTATTTCTAAGGAAATTACCAAATTATCGTGTTCATTGAGACCCGAATGTGTTCGGGAATCTTCCCGAAAATTTGTTCACAGTGTACATTTATGGGTGAATCTACTATAAAATTTGTCTGAGAATTTCTTTATTTTTCCACTCGTCCCGTGAATTCCATATAATATGGTCAAAGGTACCCCAAATGTTTTCTCCATGCATCCACAAAGATGCGAATCTCTCGACAATCACGGATTCCAATTATTCAGTCCAGCAATCGTAGTATAGATATGCATGTGTAAATGTATGTACGGAGCAATGGTGTTGGCAGCGATTCGGGGTGACAAGGTGCACTCTCGCAGCTCGGTGGGAACCACTTGTCGATTTCCCTTTAATCGCATAAGTATACTAGCATTGCTACTCTTTTATTTCAAGTACAGGAATTCTTCTGCAGGGAATAATGTCGCGACGCCCCACAATAGCAAATTTTCACGTCCCGCTCCCGGATGACGGTCCCATTACGGGTTTGCCGTTGTTTCCGTTGTTTTTTCAAGTTGTTGTCGCTATGGAACGACGCCCTAAATACGTACGCATGTATGGGTACTAGGTAACTGCAATGGATGAGGAGCCAAGGATTATTATTCACTCGTCTGGAAACGCTACAGTGTATTGCTTCTACCGAGAGTTACGTCCTCTTCAGAGCCCATAGCATTGGGGATGGGGAGGGCTCAACAATTGCAAACTGCTAGCATACGGCTAGTACTCAAGTACTTTATTAAATCGAGATGCTAATTGCCGACAGCGTTGAATTCACATATATAGGGTATTATGTCGTGATTTTCGCATTCTATTTTTCACATACTCAAAAAAAAATTTATCACCATTGTGCACTTTAGGTATAAAGGTTGAAGTTTCTTTTTATAACATTCCCATGGTGTGCAATGTGTCACCTGTAGTGTGAATGATAACAATTCTAATTTGAAAAAATATTTGCATAATGGTCATGAATTTGTTTTTCCGAATAGGTGGACCCAGCGCTACCATTTGCGCAGAATGCAAATTTTTTTGCAATAGATTTATCTTTAAGGTGAAAATTTTTCTTAACAAAAATCCATAACACGTTGACAACGATATTCTATAGTCGAAGCCAGAAGCTACTTATAGCATCTGGGTTCGAAAACACCTTCAGCTTCAGGGTGGATTGTTTACCTGAGTAATTTGTCAGCACATTACGCTTGAATGGTAAAGCCTTCTTCAGAAATAGTGCTTTGTTGCTTCGGTGGATGTCTTGAGCGGTTGCCTTTTCATCGTCGCAGTCTATATAATATGCTAATTCTATAGAAGCCCCCTTTTGGAAGGAAATGCGAGATGCTGTACAAAGAACAACAAATCGCAATCAAAAGTGATCCATTTGTTTATTGTACTGTTTAATCTTGAATATATAAAAAAGGCATCCTTAATGTTCTTATTATTTTTATCTTTTATTACCCCTATCTTTCAAAGATTTTTGCAATATTCCCTAAACATTTGACAAGTGTGTATATAGGAACTTTAAAAAATACCAATAGTATTTAATAATACAATAAGTACTTTGATACATGAATAAAAAGAAAAATACGTTTATTATAGGGGTGTAAACAAACCAATCTCTTTAAGTACGCAAGTTCACGCTCTTTTGTTGACAAGTGCCAACATTTTTGTAGCGATCAGTCATGCGAAATCTAAGAGTCACTTATTTCTAGCTGCTGCACACCCTGCGTGAGTATCGGTTTCAGTATCGTGAAAGTATTCTCACGGTTCCATGAGATGTCCCGCATTAAATAACATGAATAAAAATGATAATTTAAACATATTTGACTTATTATTCTTAATTTAATTTTGGCAGGTATATTTTAGATAAATGAACATTTATTTTGTGTATAATTTATAACATTTTTATTTTTACTGTTATCCAGATATGTATTTACTACATATATTTATATATTATATACATTTCTAAGCAGGTCATGCTTAATCAAAATATTACATTTGTAAACATAGAATTGCATTGCAACTATTTTTGCAGTTAACATACCAACGAATTAAAATTTCTAAATGCTAAAAGTACACTAAAAGTATTTATTTTTCGTTTAAAAATTTGTTGATCAAAGTATACAGTATTTATATGTTAGGCTCAAGGCCCGAAAATGGCCAGGAGTACACCTCAATATATATTTTTACATTATATTTATATACATTCTATATAATATAAGTTGTCTATTCACTTGTACAAGTTTTGTCAAACATATTCCAAGTGTCACAAACACAGAAAAACCTTGTGCTTTTTCATAACAAAATTGGATAAAACTCTGCAAACAAGTTGACATTTAATTACAACTTTTTATATAGTTGTTAACTTTGTGCAGCTTTTATATTCAGTTTTGTTACGACGATAGCCGCAACGTTTATTTGTGAAAGTAATGACACTTGCCGTCTTGCACCATCTACAATTTTTTAATTATCCTTATCTCTCTCTTTCTCTCCCACAATATAAATATATATATATATAGTGTATTAGTAAATAGACAAATACTTAGGTACACATGTTTGCTTAATTTGTTATTGCAGCAAGTGCACTTGGTGCACAATTTTGCGTTTGCCTCCAATAATAAAAAAATATGCTTTAAGGCCCATGTGATGCATAACGGGGCTTTAGTAACGAAATTTATCGTGATATGTCTATATCACAGATTTTCTTCTTCTACGTCATTAATATTCTTACATTGTTTAAAAAAATTACGGACCAGTAACTAAAAGTTGTGCCTTGTATAACAAGGCACATGGTTAATTACAATATTTGCGCAATCGACTGGTCTCAAATACGCTGTTAGTGAATTTGAACGTACTAGCATTGAAATTGTTAAATCTTTCTGAAATTATTCGGTTTAACTAACTGAATGATAATCAAGCGCTCTTATACATGTCACCGATAATTTTTTCAATAGGGATGACGCCAATTGTCCGTCTGAAGAAGAGTTCTTCTATTGTGCCTGCCGATACGGATTGGAGGGTGGGTAGTAACAGGAGCAATTTTCCAAATCGGAGGGTACCATACGCAGCAGTACTTAAACGTTGCCCGAGAGCCAGATGGAAACTATCACGTAGTCTTGCTACAGTGGCGGGATCTCTGAGTTTGCCCGTTGAGGTTCCGGTATTAGGTGATGATGATCCATTACTGCTTCGACTACTAGGTGCCTCACATTCAAGGCCAGCTTTAAGAAGAACTATTGCTCTAATGCATGCAAATTCATGTGCATCCAGATTCATGGCATGAAAACTTAATAGAGTGTCACGGAATCTGCTGACTTGAATTGCCAAGGCTAGACTTTGCGGTCCTGGAGGTAAAAGCGGAGTTGGGTCTAAGTTGGGTAATATTTGCGCTGCTGCAAGTAAGAAGAGTTCTCTCCAGGAAGCTTCTAAAAGCGTTAGTTGGTCTTCCATTGACAAACTCGTTCCGGATGCCAAATCCCTTGCCCAACGAACATTCAGGAAAAGTAATTGCGCCGCTTGTTCACACACAGATTCCGGAGTGATGGCGGGGGTGAATGGTATTCCAGCAGAAGTAATAGGTATCTGCAAAATTAATTTAGAGAAAATTAATTTAAAATTCAGCTTTTGAAGTAATCAAAAAGAAAATCTTGATAATCGGACAAATTGAAATATGCCTCTTATTATTCTCACCTTGCACATGTTCATGTTGATGTTGCCATGCGCATACATTGGATGTGCATGCGGATGGTGATGGGGCGGAGGGACATTATTAACAGCAGATACTCGGGATTCCATTGTAGATTTTGGGAGAGCAAGATCCAAAGCTGCGGCTGCCGCAGCGACGGAAACATTTGTTGGTCGTACCAGATTTGACATCATTTCTGGTTCCTTCAAGTACAACGCCATTTGTCTACGTAACGTCGAGTTTCGTGGTCCTCTTTCATGCTGAACAGCTGTAACATTAAAAAATGGTTCATAAATAAAATAATTATTAATTAAACATACGTAATATGTGAATGTTTCTTTAATTGTTCTTACCATCTTTGTTCATTCCAGCTTGAATACATTTGGACAAGCGACAAGCACGACACTGATTACGGTGTGTTTTGTCGACCATACAGCCACCTTCAGACTTTGATTTGCAAACGTACTGCCGATTTCGCCGAATTGATCTCTTAAAGAATCCAGCACATCCATCGCAGGCGAAGATGCCATAGTGTTTTCCGGATGAGTGATCACGGCATACCTTGCAGGGAATGTCGTACAAGATGCGGCCTGAAACAAAGAAGAAGGTTATATATTTTCTGCATTTGAAAAAAAAAACGAAAGAATCTTTTGCTTATAAAAGTACATGCAAAAGTAATGAGCTTGATTAGTTTTTATATGTTGTCGCGCAAGTCGTGATTCTTCGCCTTGCATATTTAACGCGGATGAGACGAGTATCGAGCACAGGATATAAATATATTTGTCCTAGAAGGGACAGGGGTCGAAAGGTAGAAGGTAGGTATTTGTAGGTGCTTTAAAAGCATTTATCCTACAAAAAAGTGGTTCTCTAAAGAGAATAAAGAAGCTGAGAGAATCGATTGGTAGATCGCGATACGATCGAGTGTCGTGTTTCTGGTTGCTCACTTAGTCGGTGAATGCAGCAGCCACATCCGGTCTATTCAGAGTCCATTCACGGTTTCATCTACTGGCTTGGTCTGAATGACGGGGGCGGAGCTCGCGACAAGGATTTCGACCCTATTATAACGCGACCTGCCGTCTAGTATAGTCCCACGTTGCTGCGGAATGATGGCAAGGCGCGCTCAGCGACACAACAGGTTCGAAGGCAGATGATGAAGACAACTTGACGACGGCGACAACGGTGACGACAACGTCGAGAGGAGAGCGACAAATCGATCCATTCACCCCTGCCTTCATTCTCAAATCCGTGTTTTCCCTCGTAAACGGATTCGTACTCAAAATACCCGCATTCTGTGCGAGATTATTATGTGGACGTGACGACTCTTTTACGATCCGTTACAATAGAAGCGTTTACACTGCTGAAGGGACTTTTCGATTCCACTGACAGCCGAGAGAACGGTTCTACGTGAATAAATAATTGTAGTTAAAATCGGAACTATAGAGCAGAGGAATTTTTCCGTAAGCAGATTCAAAAATATTTCCATATTATTAGAATGGTCGCGCATTCAAGACAGAATATACAGCATGCTGCTTTCTTTCATTGATGTGTTAAATTCTTGAAATTGCATACGCATTGAATTATTGTATCGAATAAAAGGTTTTGACCTAGACATAATCAGAGTTTTTCACAAGTTCTCTTAATTGCTCCTGAATGGGGATTATGATATTAGGAGTCTCAACGACATCATTGAATGATATATTACATTCTGAATTGAAAAAACAATGGTGTTCAGATTAGTTGACGCAAAGAAACGGTTTTTATAAAACATCAATTTCGCGAATCTTTAGAATATAAGTTTTCCACATTTGTTGTCAAGGAGATTTTGTTGGTTCCATGATGGTATCACATGAAATCCGTTTACATAATAAACACACAAACATGAGTAAGACAGTCAACTTTTTTCCGTGTAGTGTCAACTACACCGGATGGCGAAAAATGACAATCTCCTATTAACCCTCGTGTGAATCACATCCGGTCTTCTTCACCCTCGCATATGTATTCACATATGCGTTATATATGCAAGTGTTTTTACTTCCAATTATTTACATGTCCAATTACAAATTACTGCATGGAAAGAATTATAAGGTTTTCTGTTATGGCAAAAGATAGAGCTGAATAACAATTGACCTGTGTTTGAATTTCGTTTCAGTATATAGATATAATATTTTGAACTGTATATATACTTGTCATCACCTAAAAACAAAGCCCTTTTTTATAATCCCAGTGATGCTGTATTCTGCCGAGTGTTATATTACTACTTTTTGTAAAAATTCATTTAGGTTTTGCCTTAAGGGACGAAGGTCGCGGCATGAAGAACGTCGTGTATCATATATATAGCCATCGTATGACATAAAAAATTTACTTCTTGTAACGTATGCGCCATTTGCCACGCCTATTTCGTGGCTTTGCCAAATGCAATTTTGATTGAGTTACTGGTTTGCGTGTCGAGACCCTGTGCCGTCTTGTTAAATATCGATAAGTTTCTCATACTTTGCCTTTTATACGTGAAGGGTGAGCGAGCATGCACTCACCCTATATCATTGAACTACGTGCTCTGTTATATACTTATAAATGCGCGTACTGCGTTTCCATTCTTGACCATTTTCCATATGAAATACGATTCAAAAGACAGTAAATGTAAACTCTACATATATTCAGGAAACTTTGAAATATATTTTCATTAATTGATTATTATATAATCGGAATTATCTGTCAAACTATTTAAAACTATTTTTTTCTCTAATTCATTTTTCCCTCGCACACAAAAAAAATGGTAAAAACAGGCTGTATTGATTTCGATTTTGAATTAATCATTAGTAATCATGTCATCTAATAGTTGGAAGTTCATAAGTGCTTTTTGATGCGTGTCAGTTTCTACTCATTAGTTGAGGGTGGCAATGCCGATGCGCCGCGCTGATGCCACATGAAGGGTGCAACGGAGCATGGGAATTTCGCGACATGTGCTTCACAAATAGTAGTTCGATAACCGCGTTTGTTTCAACTACGCTTTTTTCGATGATACGGCTGGTTAGGGTTGTCGTTCAACATGCGTTATATGTTCTCATCGATAAACCTGCTGCGGGGGGAAAAGTGTGACTAATGCGCTTCGAATATATGCCCTTCGGGAAAGCAAGTGAAAGAGCAGTTTTCAACTTTTTATATTCACCCTCATCTTGTACATGCATTGACTGCTGATAATAGTTAACATTAATACATATTTAGAATAGCCCGAATTGTTTAATTTTGTTTTATACACATAAGTTTAATTGCACTTTCAAATTTTGTCAAAGGAAAGAAGCGTATCCGTTCTGTTCGGATTCAAAGTTTTAATAAATGAAACAACAATATCCTTGATTACATTATCTTTCTTGTTACTTTTCTACATTTTAAAATCATATTTTGAGTTAAAGGGACTGAGCTCGGCTTCTTCAATTAAGTATAATACGAAGCGCACTGATTCTTGGCCAAATGGCGCTTATTCGTTGCATATAGGGACATCCGCTACAACCTGTTGGTGCTCACGGTGATTCGTCCCACATACTATTATTTCAAACATCTGTCGACACTTTCTCATGGATGAGCGAGTTACTGCGGGGGGTAGTATCGCGTTCAAAACTCACTGATGGCTAGTGTCGTTTAAATGCCACATGCTCTTTGTTTCACACGAGATGAAATTAGGGTCTTTGCGTGACCTTACAAACTACTGTATATGGGTAACTGAGTATAGAGAATCATTTAAAAGGGGATCCGCGGGACAAAAATATACATTATTTGTATGATACTCCAAAGAGTCCTCTTTGATGAAAAAATCAAAAGGGAGTGAGCTGTTCATTATTTCGAACTTTTTTCATATATTTTTCTATGATACTCCAAAGAGTCCTCTTTCATAAAAAAAATTAAAAAGGAGTGAGCTTTGCATAATTTCACAATTGTCATGCATTTCGTGAAAATAATTTTAAAATAAGCATAAAGGCTTTAAAAATCGTTTTTATGATTTTATAACTAACCGAGGCCTAGAATTTTCCGCATTCTACCAGTCGTTTATCTTGAAAATTTGAGTCCGATAAGAAAATGAAAAAAAGAATCCAGCTATCGCAATCATATTAAAGTTTTAAACGGCCAAGAATATTGATTCATTTAATTTATGGCTGATGAATTTATTACTTCAATGAATTTCATCTAGGAAAATTAGTAGTTTTGGAATTTAGTTCAATAAAACAAACAATTCCACTAAAACTGGCAAAAAAATATCTCAAATCTACGATTGTTGTCTTTTTAAAGAATCACAAAATCCAGAAAAAGTACTTTTTAAATCTGATAACATCACACGTTATTTTAGAGAAATGTATACCGTAGATTCGTAGAATCACCTGACTTCGGTCACTGGCCCAAACTTCGGACACCTATTTTTCTTGGATTTATATTTATTATTGGAAAACAAAATTTGCATCTTACGTCATTTCTGACTTTGGATTTGAAAGTTTTTGTTGCTTTTATACTATTTGGTTATGTTGAAAAAAAAATTGGGTGTCCGAAGTTTGAGACAATGTCCGAAGTCAGGTGATTCTACGGCAAGCTTCAAAAAAGGACCAGAAAAAAAATTTATTTTTCAATAAATTATGGCCGGAGCACATTTTTTTATGAAAGTAAAGAAAGATGTTATCAGATTTTAAAAATAATTTTGGGAAAATTTTAGAAGAAACTACAAATTGTCCTGGATAAAAATCGCTAAAAGTAATGAATGCATCAGGCATGAACGAAATTTGGTAATGTAGTACTGAATGCATCCAGTCAAATTTTGTGTAATCGAAAGGTATTTTTCTTATAGCAAGAATAATTTTTTCATTTAAAAACATGATTTCTTGAAATAAGAAGAATTTTCTTCAATCTCAAAAATATTGGATTGAACGTTTTCAGTACTACATTTCTTTAATTCAGGTATCTTTTTTTTCAGTGTATGAATCGGCGATGAATAACCCCTAATTCAAATCAGCGTATATAAGCTACCAAATCAGTCAAATTGAGCTTTAATCAATAAAAGTCGCATGCAGAAACTTACAGGCCACTTTTATTTTTAAAAATAATAAATTTAGTTTTCGATCCACCAGTCAAAAAGTGATTGGAACCCTAACATTTTAATTGCTCGGTCAACTTTACATTCAAATGTGTAGTTCCAATTAATTTGATTAAATGTAGGCAATATAAAAGATAAGGCACAACTTATCACAAAAACTTCAATTTTTTACAATGAAGTTCAAAAATAGATGAAAAAAAAACTTTAAATGCGATAAATCTTCAAAGAAAAATTTTGAAACAAAATAGTATTTAAAAGTATTTAATTTTTATACTTTATAAATCATAGTCAACATAAAAAGTAGTACATTTTTGTGCTCCCCAGTGGGAATTGTACGATTGGCCCAATATTGGACCCTGTCTTTGAAAAATACAATCACCAATAAAACAAAAATATTCATTATTGTTATTAATTATAAATTGGCGTGAAGAACAGTATACAATTGATAACAACAATTATAATTTATTTACTATTATTTAATATTTGATAGATTATTAATTATAAGTTTATATATATTATATTGGCGGCCATTATTGGTCCAATATTGCACCAATTGTGAATCTTGGCAATTCCCAACTGGGTTTCTGAGGCACAGACGTGCATCACGGGCGGTGGCGTCGTCTGGAAACATTGAAACCGCTTTTCTGTCTCGCTTTGTTTACTTTCTAGCTTTTGGGTTCCAAACATTTTAATTATCAAGGCTAATATTTCGCATTTTTGCACCGATAAATTAATCGCACGATAAATTTCTTTCCCATATATTTGATGAAAAGTGATTAATTCTCTGTTAGAAATATGCTGAAAATTCAACCAAATAATTGAATTTTCACCCAAAAATGATTGAATTTCAACCACAGTAAATGAAAAATTGAAAAATAGTACAATTTTCAACTTATTTTTAACAGTTAGTCTGTACAGTTATTAGACATTTAACGAGATTGTGCAGTCTTAATGAAATTATTTAAACGGCATAATTTTGTCAAATTTTCAAAATCCCGAATATGGATTCATATCGAGACAAAAATTAACAAAACAGACATTCCAAGAAAGAAAAAAACTTTCGAAAATGTATATTCTCGAAATTTTGAAACCCAAAATTTTAAACTCCCGAAAATAGTAAGATGCCGAATTTTCAAGTTCCCGAAAATAATCAATGGCCAAAATTTTGTATTCTGAAAATAGAACATTTCAAATTCCGCAAAATAGCAAATTGCCGAGCTTTCAAATTCCTGGAAAAAGAATACTTAATAGCTTTTTTCTGTTAGAACAGTATTTGGAAATTTACTAATTCGGAGAATTTGGAATTTGTGCTTTTAAATTTTGGGAATAAACATTTTCGGTTGTTTTATTTTTCTCTGGAATTTTCATTTTTCGGAAAATTTCTGTTTCAGTAACTATTTTATCGGTAATTTTCCACATTCAAAATTTTGAAAATTCGACAAAATTATTTCATCCTAAGAAATTGAATTTGAAACTTGGAAAATTTCTTAAATATTTCTAGTTTAGGGTGAAGACAAAAAGCACACATTCTTTCAAACTTTGGAATCCTAGATATGAAAAGAATTATTTATCCAGAGTTAAAAGGATTTTAAAATCGGTAAAATTCACTAAAATACCACGGACAAAAATTTATTGTTCATTCTACTAAATGGAAAATAGTAACAGGGCTTTTAGTACGCATTTTATTCAAGATTTTACACAGAAAAATTATGTTTTGAATTAAGTAGCTCGGCCTTGTTTTAAGACCGAGAGGTCTTATTTTAAGTCAAAAAAGGCTGACGGTGTTCTTTTAAGACAAAAAAAGGGCTTAAATTTAGGTTAAGACTAAAGACGGGCTTAAATGAAAGTGTTAAAAAGAGCCGTAACTAAAATAAGACTATTTGCCTTGCAGAAATGAACATAAGAGACTTAAAAAATTATAGGAAAAATGCATACGATAAGCGGCTTTACTATCTAGCATAGCAGATTCACCAATTCACTTTTTTCTTGATAAATAAGTAAAGTATTTTTATTTACGCCAAACAAAATTATAGTCAATTTCTTCAATTAAAATTCAACAAATTTCGTGAAAATTATTTTTATGTTTTAAACATTTAACAAATTCTTATCGGAACACAAATTGTATTTGATCTGTTGAGCGAGTTTAATCAGAATAATACTTTAGACTAAATTATGTATAATAGTAGTGGTCATTCATTTACAAGCGCGAAATATGGACCGGACAAAAGTTCCAAAAAGTGTTAATGCCCTTAAAGCATGAATATAATTTTTGAAAATTTCCCAAAAATACTGATTACACTGCATTAAATCAAAGCCGTATTCAAACTTTATCATAACATATTTTTGTGACACACATGAAGAGTTGTAACAAGTTGAATAACCGGATTTTTATCTGAGTGATCTAATGAAATGTCTGCAAAATGCTCCCGGGCTCACACTTTATGCAACAATACCTTCCGGTCGAAAAATATAAAACTAAATACCTTTAAATATCAGAGAATGGAACTCACTTGAGGATGGTTGCATCTTCTGCTGACCCACGGAAACACGATTTAGTGGTGACTCTTGTCTCTGCATTGTGAATAATATTCTTCTATCTTCCAAAAAAGAGAAAAACTGTCCGTTTCACACTGCACATTCACTTGGTTTAAACAAAAACCGAAACAAATATATTTATCCGTTGGCGAAAATAAATATTCGACTTGTCCTTAGTCTCAATGAGAAGCTTCCGAAACTAATTGCAAGAGGAAGGCCGGCTACCCTCTTTTATTTCTACGAGCATGCAAAAGCACTGCCACCGTTGCTCTCTACGTCTCACTCTTGAATGAATTCTGACTGACAGTCATCAACCACAGAGACTTTTGGAAGGTCTGGTTTGATGTAGCTTTTCAAAGTGGTCCCTTGCGAGATTGGTCGGCCAACTTCCCTACCCCTGCGAAAGGGCGGGATCTTACGGTGTTGGCTGGAGCCACCCCTCGACTTGGAGGGGTTGATTCCTGTGTAGGCGACGCGACTCGACGATGCTACTCATCGGCATCAAACCTACACTACCTATCCCACAGTTCCACACCTATCATAGAACTCATAGAGCGAGTGTATGTGTGTGTATGTGTGTGCATGTATGCCCATTGCCCCCTGTTGCCCCTTCATATAAGGTCGAGCACTATCCCATTCATCTTTCTGGTCGGCAAAAAACGAAGGCACACCATCATCACCATCAACCCCTCCATCATCCGGCCGGCAGGAGCGGTATTGCTAGCATTGTGCGCGCGCTTCTGTCACCACCAGGACTAATTCGACTGCAACCGCCCGGCTTTGTGCAGATTTGCCTGTAATGAATTGCCCTTATGCCTGTTATGTTTGATATTATCTCCGTGCAAGCCACAGACACTGCTAAAATTTTTTTAATACGAGAACTTTGCGATTTTTAAACTAGTTCTTAGCAGGGCCGGCGCGAAACGTTTGGATTGTGTGGACCATTCCACACACCGGATGTAGACCCGTGTGGAATTCTACACCCCGATTTTTGATTGCACTTTTAGCTTTTATGGACATTGATGGCACCTCAAATTACTTCTTTTTGTCAAAACAACCGATGGCGAATAGTAAAATGCAACACTGCAAAATTGTTGATCCAGTAATAATTCGCGGCTGCATCCGACTTTGTTAGAAGTACTCGCATTTGCCTGGACGTTTGGCCAGGGGAAAGGACAACTGCAGAAAACCATCTTCCCGAGTCTAGACGGTTTTCCGATGATCGAGTTTAAATGTAGACATTCGTTATACTGGAACCATCGAGTGTACAGTCACCCTCGGTTTCAAACCTTCCGCTCAACATTAGTTAAACGCAGTGAATACATAACTTAGCCGTACATCACAAACGGTCACCAATCCAAGTATTAACCGCGCTTGAAATAGCTTAACGTTCGCAACTCTTCCTGAGGCCAGATTCACCGCGCAGCTAATGCCGTCGGTTTCAGGTGACTTATTCAAATGTCAATTAGGCCCCTTTCTGACGCACAGCCTCAATTGTAAATCTTAAAAATTGAAGAATTTGGAATTGTAAACCGTCAAAATTAAAGAAACTTTTGATCTTTAAAATAATCAAAATTTAGGAATTTTGATTCAAACATCTTTAGTATTAAAGAGTTTTCAGTTGTAAATCTTGAAAATTGAACTATTAAAAAAACATTTACTCAGAAAAATATATTTTTTTTAAATTAAAGAAACCGTTTCCTTAACTTTTTTTCATTCAACAAAAAATAACTTTAGAATGAAGAAAATTATTAGAAGTTGAAAAAAAAATTTCATTGGAACAAAAAAAAACATTTTTTTGAACCAAAGAAATTTCTTTGAATTAAAGATAGGCGATCATTTTTCAAACATAATAAACTTAAAGTGCAAGGTTCAAACTTTAATTTGAGCCCGTTAGAAATTCCTAGAACGTCAGTTTCACACTCTGTTATTTTTTTTTTTAATTTCAAAAAGACTAATTTTCTAAAAAACCTGACCTAATGGAATTATTTTGCTTCCGGATTAGGATTCAGCGGCGGGTCAGAATTCCTAAGGGTATAGACTGCGTGGTCTAGCTAGCCAAGCCTGCCATACAAGAAACTTTTGTTGTTTTGTGGGGCTGTTTTTTTATCCTCTGGGGGTTGATTATGTAACTTTCCAATTTCACTTCCAATTTCACTACCTATATATATTCAGTTGTTTCAATTTATTATCAATAGTTGCCTTCAATTATATTTCAGTGAAGTGAAAGGGGGAACTAAGTTAAAAAGATATACGTAATCGACCCCTAGCCATTAGACTTTTAGGCTAAGTTATTAAAAAATGACGATTCTACTATAATTATATATATGTATATTATAATTAAGTTACAGTCATAATCATATGCAAGAAATAATTTTCTAAAAAACACATGGAGAAAATTGGGCAGTTAATATTAATACAATATCATGATTAAAGTTTCTGAATCCATATTATTCTCAACTTTTTGAAACAATTTTTCTTTTTTTATTGTAAGGGGATATGCATTCAAGAAATCCCTTAACTTGAATTGCTCCTATTTTGTAGATTAATGAAACAAAAACTAATTGATATTTATAAATGTAAACGAATCTTGGTATTTTCTCTTTGCTTCTCATGCAACCGAAAAAGAGGTACCTTATGTCTACACTCTACAATGTTTGTGCAGGACCTTTTACAAAGTACTAGATTCTGATATGACTCATAATAAAGATAAACATGCAATCTTCCTAGAAAATCTTATAACATTTTTTAGACTAATTACAAAAAAAAACGAGCGTGAATTTATAAATATAAATTAGGCTTGTTATTTTTTCCTTCTCATGCTCGTGCAGCACTTTTCACAAAGTATTAGATTCTGATATTCCTTATTATAACAATAGACATACAACTTTTATACAATCTTATAAATACATAAAATCTTCTAAAATTTTCAAAAATAATTACAAAAAACGAACGATTATTTATAAATATAAATAAGGCTTGTTATTTTCTCCTTGATTCTCATGCAATCGAGAAAAAGGCACCTTATTCTCGTGCAGCACTTTTCACAAACTACTAGATTCTTATATTCTTTACATAATAAAAATAGACATACAATATTCTAAAAATTTCTAGTATATTTGCAAAAAACGAAAACTTATTTATAAATATAATTGAAGCTTGATATTTTCGCCTTGCTTCTCATGCAACCGAGAAAAAGACACCTTATATGTCTATAACACTTGTGCAAGACTTTTCACAGAGTATTTATAGATTCTGATATTCCTTATAATAAAAATAGACATGCAATCTTCATACAATATGCTAAACACATACAATCTTCTCATTTTTTTAGAATAATTACAAGAAACGAATAGTTGTTTATAAACATTAATGAAGCTTAATATTATATCCTTTCTTCTTATGCAACCAAGAAAAAGGTACCTTATGTCTACAATGCTCGTGCAGCACTTTTCACAAAGTATTAGATTCTGATATTCCGGAGAATGGTTTAAGATGCCAATAAAAATAAACATACAATACTTTGCTCCAGATTGAGCTATTGGAAGTGAAGTTCAAATTCACTAGCCCGTAATAATGTAAGGATATTCAGGTAAGGCTAAGGATTTCGGCCATATAGCTTCTAGAATCTAGAATGTAGAATCTTAGCTCTAGGTTTTAGGATTCTGTGGACCATTCACTGCTGAATAGAACTGTGCGCAGAGGAGGTTAAATACAATGGCGTGCGGCATTATCCATGTGGGCAGATGTGCACTGTACTGACTCTCTGACTCCATCTTGAATTATCTGATGTTTGATCCCCTTACGGTTAGTGGACTTGCTTCACGTATACGACACCAGACCCTTATAGTCATGAACCCATGTGAACGCATAAGTATACAAGTAAATATAAGCACTGATCTCTCTAAATTTGAATTAGTCGAAATTTTACTAATTCATTTAGTACACTTAATTTTAATTGATGAATCAGTTATTTTCATAAGTTTACTAATTCTAACAGTAAAAATAACGTAACTGAAGTTAATCAGTTATACCGTAACTGATGAGTGAATCAGTTATAGACTTAGAATAAATTTATATTATTATTATACCATTAAGCCATTTCCCTTTTGGGGTAGGCGTGACTTGCTCGGCTGGAAAATAGTAGTGTGTGGATGGGTATATAGATATAAGGTAGACAGGTATATAGGTGTAAGGTATCAATATTTTAGATTGATCTAGAATTCTCGCGTTATTTATTTAAATGACACGTTCGTTCCGCAACACTGCTCCGACCCAGGTTGCTGATCAATCTCTCTAGCGATCACCCCAAGTGAAGAGACTCACAAAATTATTATGTGTGGTTCCCCACTTGGGCCCATTAGTATCCAAGGTCTTTGTTTCAGGCGTCATTCACTCTATTGTCACTCTGTTTACAAATTATTTGTCGCCACACTTTTCTGTCCTGGCATACTACTCTAGCTTCCTTCACGTCCATGCATTTTTTCATGCAAGCTCTCGTGAGGAACAATTTTTGAATAAAGCTTTTGTTTATACAGCAATATTATTTATAATATTGAAGTGTATTTTGAAATTTTTATTTTAATAAATGAATAAGAGTTGAGTTTTATAATAATTATATATTTGGTTCAAATTTTAAACAATTTCACATTTAAAAATGGTGCGCAAATATATTTGGTCCATAACCTCTTAAAATTAACTGATTTCTTCAATACAACTATAACTGATCAATCAGTTATATCACTGCAGGTATCTCGACATATAAATGATTCAATTAGTAATTTTCGTTTTACTAATCCAATCAATACAATTCTACTAATTGTCAGTGACTCAATTCTAGCTACAGCAATTAGTAGAATTTAACCGACAATCAGTTGTATTTTACTAATTGAAATTTAGAGAAATATATAAATATATCACGTCTTTCAATTCTTATGTTTTCGAAATCACACCGCTTCTCATTTTCTTCTGACTTACTTTCTTGTTAAACTGTTATAAAATTGATCCTTAATGATGTATTGAAAAATGCTTAATATTTAATATGAGGGTTGCTACAGGTCAGGGAATTCCAGAAAGGCAGGGAAAGTCAGGAAATTTAAAACTGGTCAGGGAAAGTCAGGAAATGTCAGGAAAAGCCTGACGCAGAGTCAAGGAATTTTCGATAAACTGAAGTTGAAGTTAATTTTTTTATTTGGTTGAAAATCAAACATTTTCGTTAA
Organism: Andricus curvator; assembly: GCA_932195095.1. NCBI lineage: Eukaryota > Metazoa > Arthropoda > Insecta > Hymenoptera > Cynipidae > Andricus > Andricus curvator. The sequence continues at coordinate 140,219 of CAKNYM010051320.1, forward strand.
ACATTAATTTTTTTGGTGAATAATTCATCATTTTAGTAGAAAACGCATTTTTTCAAAAATTCAACTGATTTGTAGAAAATAATTTTTTTGGTCGATAATTTATTTTTTTGACTAAAAATTTAAATATTCCATGTTTGGTTGGAAATTTATCTTCTTTAGTTAAAAATTCAACTATTTGGTTGAAAATTTCTGAATTTGTTGAAAACTCGACTTTTGTAGTAGAATATTAATCTTCTTGGTTGACAATTTATCTTTTTGGTTAAAAATTAAGTTTTTGGCCGAAAATTATATTTTTTTATCGAAAATTAGTTGTTTTTTGAATAAAAATTTTAATATTCCATTTTTTATCGATTTATCTTTTTCGTAGACATTTAATCTTCGTGGTTAAAAATTTAACTATTGCGTTGAAAAATTATTGTATTTGGATGAAAATTAATTATTTTACTGAAAATTTCACTATTCTATATTTTAAGTTGAAAATTTATCTGCTTTAAGTGAAAATTCATCTACTTATAGTTAAAATTGGAGCTACTTTATTAAAAATGTATTTTTTTTGTTGATGTTTCATCATTTTAGTTAAAAAATCATGTCTTTAACTGAAAATTTAACTATTCTATTTATGGTTACAAATTTATTCCTTTGGTTGTAAATTTAACTATTTTGTAGAATTTTTGTTTGCTTGTTTAAAATTTACGTATTTTAGTAGGAAATTCATATGTATTTTCTTGAAAATTGATCTTTTTTTGGTAGGAAAATCATCTTCATGATAAAAATTCATCATTTGGGTTAAAAATTAATTTCTTTGGTTAAAAATTTAACTATTTTGTTAAAAATTATTTGTTTTTAGTTTTAAATTAATTTCTTAACTGAACCGTAAAAATTCCATTTTTCGCTTGAAAATTTATCTTTTTTAGTTGAAAATTCATTTATTTGGCTGAAAACTCGTCTTGTTTTTGGATGAAAATTCAATATTTTGGATATATTTTTTTTTCTTTATTGGCTGAAAAATATTTCTTGGTTGAAAATTCAACTATTTTGCTGAAAATTTCTCTTTTTGGTTTGCAACTTAGTCTACTTTAGTTGAGGATTGAACTACCTTGTTGAAAATTTGTTTCTTTTTCTAAATTTACTTATTTCGGCTGAAAATTCATGTATTTTGTTGAAAATTGATCTTTTTTTTTTGTAGAAAATTCATCTTTTAGTTCGAAAATTCAACTACTTAGTTGTAAGTGGAACTACTTTGTTAGAAGTTTATTCTTTGTTTGTTTGATGCTTCATCATTTTAGTTGAAAAATCATTCCCGTGTGGAAAAATGTCGTGGCAGTCTTGAATTATGCTAAAGCCAGTACAGTTTTTCACAAGCCAGTCTATTCACGCAATACTAGCCTGGCGCTACACTGGCACTGTCTAGTTTGGCTACGTGTTTGATTCAAACCTTGCTGCTGTCTAGTCCCAATCTTGGCGCTATCTAGGAGATCGTTACGAATTTTAATACATAAAGATTGCCAGATTTTAGCTAGTTTCTAGGTAGAATCACGGTTTGGACTTAAACAAAAATTACAGAGGTGAATTCAGAAAATAATAATTTTTAATAAAAGATTTAGAAAATTACAATACACAATTGCACAAATGCTCAAGCAATAATTAATTGTACACTATTACATATTTAAGATGGTAAACAATAATTGTTTAAGGTGAGCGAAATCTTAATACAAGAACTGTATTCTTAAGAACGATTTTTTTAAATGTTTAAAAACATTTTCTTTCAATTGAATTATATAGTAAAGTTATAATAAATTTATATTGAATTTATAATAATTATAATATGTATAATGCTATGTATAATATTGCTGATATTCCAGAAAAGCAAATATTATTATAAATGATTTATTTAATTTACTTTAATTATTTATTGATTGCGTAAATGATAATTAAGCCTAACGTATTAATTATTTGAAATAATAAACAATCATTATTTCGTAGCCTAATCGCAAGAAAAATCATACAAACTTTATTATTTTCAATGATTTGTTCACATATCAAGCACTTTTAATGTTTAAAAATTGTTCATGTTTTATTGAAATAAATATTAGGATGTAATGAACTGAAATTCATATCCGACAAAAATGAAAAAAAAATTAACTTTTAAATGGCCGAGGTGTTAAGGAAACGGGAGAAAATTACAACAATATAATAGAAAGTTACATCAGAAGTTCGACACCCGGCGTATGTACAAGAGATTTGCGAAAACTCATTTCTTCATTTTTTTGTTACAAAAACTTTTTTTATATTTTTAATTAACTGCAAAATCTATATATTGCACTTTTATGACATAAAAAATAATTATATTATTTAATTATCAATTATTTTTTATCAAAATAGCCGATCTGTCTAGAAACTAGTCGATCCGAGCGTTACATCCCGGTCTAGCCACTGGACAGTCAGACTGCGGCGCGCCAGTGTCGACTCAAGGCGGACTAGGCAGAAACAGTACAGCGCCACGAAATTTTTCCACACGGGTTTCTTTAACTGAAAATTAAAATTATTTCATTTTTTGTTTGATTTAACTATTTCTTTAAGAATTTGTTTTATTTGGTTCAAAATTAATTTCTTAATGAAAATTTAACTATTTTGTTGAAAATTGTTTTTTTTTTTGTTTTGTTTCAAATTAACGTATATATGTTAAAAATTCATGTATTTTCTTGAAAATTCATCTTTTTCGGTAGAAAAATCATCTTTTAGGTTGAAGATTCATCATTTTTGTTAAAAATTCATTTCTTTGGTTGAAAATTTATTCATTTTGTTTAAAATTCCTTTTTTTGGTTGAAAATTAATTTGTTAAACTGAGAATATACAACTATTCAATTTTTGCTTAAAAATTTATGTTTTTAGTTGAAAATTCATTTATGCTTGGTTGAAAACTCGTCATTTTTGGGTAGAAAATTCAACATTTTGGTTAATATTTTTTTTCCTAAATGACTGAAAAATCTTCTTTGGTTGAAAATTCTGCTCTTGTGTTGAAAATTTGTCGTTTTGGTACAAACGTAATCTCATTAGCTGAAGCTGTATCTTTTTGGTTAAGAATTGATTTCATTGGTTAAAATTTTACTTTTTTTTTTAATTAGTTTCTTTTTTGGTTGAAAATTCAACTGCTTAGTTGAAAGTGGAACTACTTAGTTAAAAATGCATTTTTTTGTTTGATTATTCATTATTTTAGTTCAAAATTCATTTTTTCAGCTAGAAATTTAATTGTTTCATTTTTTGTAAAAAATTTACTTTTTTAGATAGAAATTCAATCTTCTTGGTTGAAAATTTAAATATTTTATTAAAATTTTCATTAAATTATTTTAAGCTGGTTTTCTTACCTAAAATGAAAATTTAGAACGGTCAGGGAAAATGAAAAATTGGTCAGCTGGTCAGGGAAAGTCAGGGAACCTCGAAATTGGGATTTTTTAGCAACCCTAAATATGTTATAAATCCATTTATTAATGGTCTCTGAGAGCAATTGTGATTGCTCTTTTTTTTACGTTTCAATTTTTATTGAATAATATTCTGGACCTCCTGAACTATAATTGCTTTATAAATAGACTATAGGTCACATTTATAGGGAAAGTGAGGCATATGAAATTAATTTATTTCAAACATCACAACTTATTTTGGTTTTTATATTTCAAGGGGAACATGAAACTATTGATTTTACGAAAGGTAATGCTTTCAAAAGCTGCCATTTTATGAAGAAGACGGCAAAGACTATTTCTTTTTCCTTCCCAGCACACAAGAAAGAAGAGAATTCGATCCTCTTTCTCCTTTTCCTCGTAGAAAAAACCGTCCGACCGTAACCAAAACGGTACCGTTTTGGCTTTGGCGCAATATGTTGAGAAGATTATCCACGTAACTATCCGAAATCTCGGGCCTATACAAAGACTTTCAAGGCAATGTCGAATTTGATGAAGCGTTCAGTGCCTTATAAGACTTCCGAGAGAAAACAATTTCTAAGTTTATTTGAAAATATATATGTACTTGTATAAATAAATATCTTGAACCACTCAAAAAAATAAGTTTTTTAAGAGTTGATTTTGGTACCAAGACGAACCCCAAAAAAGCAATTTTTTAAATTTCAGATTTCAAAGTCTTTTATTCTTTTAAATTTTTCTTTAATAATTGAACAATTATATAGCGAATTTTGTCCCATTCGGATGCCGGTTAAAGTACCGCAAAAGTACTAGATATGACACAATTCAGTACTCAAGTACCAACTTTTCTTTTAAAAAATTCAAGGTCCAAATAGAGACAGAAATACTAGAAAAGTTGAATTTTAATTTTTTTGACATTTTTACAAATGTGCTAATGGGGTTTATGTACCAAAAAAGTACAGCTGAATTACGGCTAATATATCAAAAAAGTTAAAAATTTGGCCGGTGGTACCAGAAAGTAACGCAAGGGAATGTCCATTGATTAGGTAAGGATCATTTTGAAATTTTAGACCCCCTCCCCCCTATTGTAAGGATTTGTAAGATTTATTTGACCCCTCCTACCTTCGTATGCAAGATTTTTATATTTATGTTTCAAAGGATTTCAACAGATTTCAAGGGATTTTAAGGTGTTTCAAAGGACTAGAAAGTATCAGATTAAGGGATTTCAAGGAATTTCAAGAGATTTCGAGATATTTCAAAATAATTCACGGTATTCTAAAGGATTTTAAAGGGATTTCAAGAGACCGATGTATTTCAATAAATTTTGAAGAATGTCAGGGAATTTTGATGGGATTTCGAACATTTTAAGAGACATTAAAAGATTTGCGAAAAATTCAAAGGATTTTAGGGAATATTAACGAATTTTAAGAAATTTAAAGGAGTTTTGATGATTTCATGGGATGTTAAAAAATTTCACAAGATTCAGAAAGATTCCCACAAATTTTAAAGGGATTTCAAAGATTTCAAGGGATCTCATAAAATTTCGGAACATCTCACTAAACTTCAAGGATTTTAACCTATTTTTAGACTAATTGAAGGATTTCCACAGATTCCAAGGGATTTTTATGGGATTTGGAACATTTTTAAGAATTTCACGAATTTCAAAAGATTTCTCGGAATCTCAAAGAATTTAAAGGGATTTCCATAGTTTTTAAAGGATTGCAAGGGTTGTTTAGGAAACTCAACATTTTTAAAACGAGATTACGTACGATATCCATCGAATAAGATATAAGAAAATAAGATATGCTTTGGACCACCCCCTGTCTACATGGGATTTATATGTTCTAAAAGGGAAATAAAACTAAAGTACCAAAAAAGTTCAAAATATGTCTGTTTTTTGAGTAGGATCTTTTAAGGACATAAGTTCCGAAAAAGTTATACTTGATTTTTTATTGAAATTTGCACAAGTACTAATTAATTTTTAGGGCATAAATCCCATCTTTGCATTTGTAAAAATTTCGGAAAAAAAATAAAATGTAACATTTATTGTACTTTTGTCCTAAAAATTACTTAGGGACCAAAAATGAATTAGGACTTGTCGAAACTAAAATATAAATCGAGTGGGACTTCTCCGGCACTTTTGTCCTAAAAAAGTCCTGCTGAAACTGAACGTGTTTTGAACTTTTTTAGTACTTTAGTTATATTTCAGTGGGACATTTTTTGAACATAAATCCCATCTATTGAATGTCAAAATTTCGAAAAAAATAAAATAAAATGGAACTTTTCTAGTACTTTTTTCCCAACAATTATTTAGTAGTTATAAAAATTTGAAAAAAATAAGTGAAAAATTTTGGGTACTTTTGTCCTATAAAAATTCTGGTGGTACGAAACATATTTTGAACTTTTTTTGTACCCGGGCTGTTTTCGTCTGTAAGAATAAGAAAATTTGAGGATGAAAATTCGAAATGTACATTACTTCTCAAGATTTATTCATTTGCAAATTATATATATATATATATATATATATATATATATATATATATATATAT
>CAKNYM010051320.1:146190-188642 GCA_932195095.1 Andricus curvator
TATATATATATATATATATATATATATATATATATATATATATATATGTAACGCACATTTTTAAATTTTAGGTTTTGGTCCGTTTATTTTATTTTTTTGTTGCTGAAAATATCTAGGGGAAACCTCCCTACAGTGAATAGTGCAACCTACAGTGGATAATCAATAATTTAAAATACTAATGTACGTAAAATAATGATCCTAATCTCATAAATAGTTAAGGCACTATACGTTTCAATGAATTAAAATAATTTATTTTTCTTTTATTTCTGCTCTCAATTAATGATTATTCACTGTAGGTTGAATTATCCACTGTAGGGAGGTTTTCCCTACTCGTCGCGATTTTCATTTCAAATTGTATACAATAAATTGATGTAAAGCAATTAATTTTTATATAGTAATAACTGCGTTTATGTTCATAATCTTGAGAACATTCATTAATAACTCTTTCCACTAATTATTCACAAACGTTTATTTATTTAAACATTATTAACATTATTAAATAATTACTAGGTGTATATTTTATACTCAGTTTAGATTGAAAAATTCTTGGAAAACACATACTTTGAAAAATCTTTTGACCTGTGAGAGAATTTGGCATCATCATTTGTGCAGCATTTGAGCTCTGTGGTTCCAGCTTTGCTCCGGGGCTTTCATTCGCGAGACCGAACAACAGATTCGAGTCGCTTTGTCAAGAAGGCAAATGCGGCTAAACGGCTGTAATGGGACTCAGAAATCAAAATAGTTGGCTGGGTAGGGAATCCATACATCTCCAATGTGCGTTATGAGTACAGCCATGCATGTACCAGTATTGTAATTTTACGACCGTGGCATTTGGCCAAAGAATATCCGTATCCTTAGTTAAGAATGTCAAAAATCTGTTTGACAAAAGTACGATAATGTTGTTTTAGGGCGACAGTCTGAGAACGGAAGTTCTTCAAGTGCGATTGTCATCTGGATGTTTAGGCTTGGCAAAAGGCGAGAAGAGAGGATGAGATTAAACTATTTGTGGTTGATTCTGAACCAATCTATTCAGATTATTCAAAAATATTAAGGAATTTTATTTAATTAGCAAAAAACAGCTCTCTAAATTTTAATTAGTAAAATTATTAAGTTATACATAATACTAATTGCTGTAGCTAGAATTCAGTCAGTGACAATTAGTAAAAATATACTGATTCAATTAGTAATTATTGCTACACTATCCAAATGCGTCATTATTATTATTATACCATTAAGCCAAATTCCTTTCGGGGTAAGCTTGACTCACTCGGTTCTAGCCTCGTTATACTGTCGGAATCATGGATTTCATATGAGAAAAGTGAGAGAGAAAATTGTACGAAGAGATAAAAAAAGGAGAAGTGTAGATTTTTAGATTAATCTAAAATTGCCGTGTTGCAACACGTTGAATTCTCGACACTGCTCCGTCCCAGGTCACTGATTAATCTCTCTATCAATCACTCCAGGCGAGAAGCTTTACAAAGTCAAAGATTTCAGAAACATTTTTTATGTATATGATCCTACACAAATCAATTTATTGTGAGAAAATATTTGATTTATTTATGTTCTTAAGACAAGCGCAACTTCAGAATGATATGAATAGTGATACTATGAGAAAACAAGACATAAAACAGCGTGTATTCCGAAATCCAAAAGTGTGAAATGGAAAATTAACCTTGTTTTCTAAGCAAAATTTCCAGTTTTTTAACATAATAATTTGAAAGTACTAAAAATGAACTTCAGTGTTCATTTAAGTTATTATTCTTTAGCTTACATATACATTATCAAAATTCCTTTTATTTATCGCAGGCTTTACAGTCTTTCCCCTATTCCCCTTTCCCCATTTTTCACGTTTTTCCACATAAATGCGAATTGAATTAATAGAACGAATTAAGAAAATCCAACTGTTTTTGTTTGGAAGTTAATTTATTTTGATTGAAGATTCAAATGTTTTGGATTGAGAATTTGGCCTTTTGGATTGAAAATACATCTTTTTTGGTAGAAAGGTTATCTATTTTTGTTGAAAATCATATTTTCGGTTGAAAATTCATATAGTTTTTGGTTGAGAATTTATCTTTTTTATTTCAAAATTCAATTATTTTGTTGAAAATTCGACAATTCTGTTAAAAAGTTATCCTTTTTCGTTGAAAATTCATAATTTTTGGTTGAAAATGAAATTTTTTTATTCAAAATTAATATTTTTTTTTATTTTAAATTTATCTGATTAATCTGTTTTAATTGATGATTTAACCATTTTGTTGACATTTTTTTTTCTTGATGAACTAAACTGTATTCGATTTTTTAAAATGTTTTTTTGTTGAAATATATACTAATACATTTTCCGTTGAGAATTCATGTTTTCGGGTTGAAAATTCAACTTTTTTTATAGAAAATTCGTCTTTTTGCCTTGAAATTTAATAATTTATTAATTTGGTTGAAGATTCATCTCTTTGATGGAAAATCTGACTATTTAAAAATGTCCGTTTTGGTTTGAAATTCAACTATTTGATTAAGAATTTACATTTTCGTTGAAAATTCATATTTTTGGGTTAAAAATTCGTCTCTGGGACTTTAAGTTTGGTTGAAAATTTAACTATTTCGTTGGTAATTTATTTTATCTTGGTTGAAGGTGGTTAATTTTTTTACTGAAAATTTAACTATTTTGTTGAGAATTTGTTTTTTTTTTGGTTGAAAATTTATTTTTCTAACAAAAAATGATCTATTCTATTTTTAGATGAAAACGTATCTTTTTTTGTTGAAAATAGATATATTTTGCTAAAAATTTGTCTTTTTTGGTAGAAAATTTATCTTTTGGGTTGAAAATTGAATTATTTGGATAAAAATTCATTACTTTGGTTGAAATTTTTGTTTTAAATTAATTTTTGATTGAAAATGTATCTTTTTTAGTTAATTCTTTTGTTTTGTTGAAAATTCGTCTTTTTTGTTAAACTCCACATTTTTGGATTGAAAATTCAACTTTTTTTTTTAAATTCACATTTTTGGGTTGAAAACTCAATTGTCTTGCAGGAAATTCGTTTTTTTTTTGTTCGAAAATTCAACTCTTTTGATCGAAATTTATCTTTTTGGTTTGAAAATTAGTTTGTTGAAAATTCTTATTTTTTGTTTTAATTCAACGGTTGTTGATTACAAATTAAAAGGATTTTTGTGAAAATATTAACTATTACACTTTGCGTTGAGAATTCGTTTTTTTGTCATCGAAGATTCATCACTTGGGTGCAAACCTTGAAAATTTGGTTGAAAATTCCTTTTTTCTTGTTTGAAAATTATTTGTTTTAACTGAAAATTGAATTCTTTTATTTTTTGTTAAAAACTGATCTTTTTGAGTTGAAAACTCAACTATTTGGTTGAAAATGCATGCCTCTTACGTATATGTCTTACGTAATTTGTGTAATCATCCCTTATAAAATTCTGCGTGACTTGTCACTAAAAGCATTCAAAATAAATGCTTTTTGTTGAAATATCTACTAATACATTTTCCGTTGAGAATTCATGTTTCCGGGTTGAAAATGCAACTTTTTTATAGAAAATTCGTCTTTTTGTCTCGTAATTTAATAATTTATTAATTTGGTTGAAGATTCATTTTTTGTGTGGAAAATATAACTATTTAAAAATGTGCTTTGTGGTTTGCAATTCAACTATTTGATTAAAAATTTCCTTTTTTGTTGAAAATTCATATTTTTGGATTAAAAATTCGTCTTTTGGGCTTGAAAGTTCAACAATTTGGTTGCAATTTTTTTTTCTCATTTTTCTAAAAAATATTTCTTGTTTGAAAATTCTTTATTTTGGTTTGAAAATTGATCTCTTTTGGTTGAAAATTTAACTGAACGATGAGGATTTTTTACAAGTTATTCTGATATCATTCAGTCCTTTCAAAACATATAATCACACATGGTGATGATTTTGATTGGGATAATGTTAAGATCATAAAAAAAGAGTCTCGATAATAAAGTCGTATATATGTGAAAATCAACTGCCACCAAACAGGGAAAAATTAGTCCTCATACATTTTTATATTAATCTCTGCTTAATTTTCAGGATTAATATACATTTAATTAACATAAGCGTTCATACCTGAAGTTTTCCTATAAATAGTCCCTGATGAGGAAGTCTAAATTGGCGTTAAAAAATGTTGTTCTCCAGTAGTATAAAGAAAATGAAGAATGAAGAAAAAGTAGATTTCACTATTATGCGCTGAAACTCTTAAGCATTTTCAGAGTAATGTATAGAGATTTAACAAAACAATATCCTACAACCACACAGAAAATCTTGGGGTATTACTTTAATCTTGATGTTATGGATCAAAAAGATTGGCACAATGATTCCATTAATTTTTTACTGAAAATTTAACTATTTTTTGTTGAATTTTTTTTTAATATCATTTGATTAAAATGATCCAAATTTATTATCAAAATTTTTTGACAGTTACACGCAATCATTGAATTTGTCTTTGTTGAGATCTTTTATGAAAGAAAACAACACGAATGTTGGTTTCTACAGGTTCCTGAAGTTGGACTCGAAGATTTTTTTGATTCTTTAAATTGGATCATTTTTATATTAAATAGAAGATTTATTGAGCTGCAGCACTTAATATCAATGCCTACATTAAATAAAAATGGTGTTCCATCACAAAGTCATTAGTCACGATGAGTCAACAACAATTATCGAAATTGTACATTTCCCTCTGTAGGAATCATTTAACATACATTTATATTTGTATGCAGCTAACCTGCCTTATAATACAGGTTGCGATGAAAGTTTGATAATTTGTTACTATCCAATGGGCGTATCGATACGATTTAATGGCAATGTTATGGGAATATTTGAGCATATGGTTTCGTCCACATCGTGCAGTGCATTTCGGTTCGACATGATGATCTACCTGGTATTAGGGGAACGCGCGCTTGATGAGTGAGGTTCATCGTCATTTCACCATATGTGAATTATGACCCCATGAGAACTCTCATCTCTGTCCAAACTCAATGTGGGAAGTTTGCGTACTTGAGTTTCATCAATGTCTAATTTTTAATAAACCCGGATTCAAGCTTGTAATAACATCTGAAAGATAGTTTCCACTCTGCTGATAGACTACATTTTATCTGTATGAACTATTTTATTAGGCTTAATTGAAACTATTTTGTTACATTTTTTTAATGATTTTTTTTTTTAACTGAAAATTTAACTATTCGATGTTTGGTTGCAATTTTATCCTTTTCAGTTGATAATTCATTTCTTTGGTTAAAAATTCCTAAAATTTAAATATTTGGTTAAAAATTCATGTGTTCTGTTAAAAATTATTCTTTCATGCTAGAAAATTAATCTTCTTTATTGAAAATTTATCTTTTTGGTTGAAAATTCATTTCTTTTGTTGAATATTAGTATTTTTTTTAATTAATTTTTTCGACTGAAAATTAATTTTTTTGTCCAACACCCGCGATGGACAAAGTATTATGTGAACATAGTGGGAGACGGCGATTCGACTCGATGCACAACATATTATTATCTCAAAATTAAAGTATTTGATTTTTTGTCGAAAATTCATCTTTTTTATAGAAATTTAATCTTCTTGGTTAAAAATTAGATTATTTCGTTAAAAGTTTATTTTATTTAGTTGCAAATTATTTAAATATGTAATTGTTTTACTGAAAATTAACCTACTCTATTGTTGGTTGAAAATTTATCTTTCTTATTAGAAAATTCATTTTTTTTTAAATTAATTTCTTTGGTTGAAAACTAGTTTTTGAAATTTGAATATTAATTTTTTTTAACTTAAAATTTAAGTATTCCATTTTTTGTCGAAAATTTATCTTTTTTATAGAAATTTAATCTTCTTGGTTGAAAATTAATCTATTTGGTTATAAATTTAACTATTTCGTTGAAAATTTATTTTATTTGATAAAAAATTAATCAATGTTTCAGGTAAAAAATTGAAAATGCAACTATTTTGTACAAAATTCATCCTTTTTATAGAAAAGTAATTAAAAATCTTAATAATAATTGAATATAAATAATAGTTATTTAAAATTAGTTGAAACTTAATATTTTTGATTACAAATTCATGGCTGTTGAAAATTTACCTGTTTTGTTGAAAATTTGTTGTTTTTTTTATTGAAAAGTTATTTTTCTAACAGAAAATGATATATTCTATTTTTAGATGAAAACGTATCTGTTTTTGTTGAAAATAGATATATTTTGTTAAAAATTTGTCTTTCATAGTAGAAAATGTATCTTTTGGGTTGAAAATTGAATCATTTGAATAAAAATTCATTACTTTTTTTTTTTTTTTGTAAAATGTCACATTTTTTGATTGAAAATACAACTTTTTTTTTTAAATTGACATTTTTGGGTTGAAAACTCAACTGGCTTGCAGGAAATTCGTTTTTTTGGTTCGAAAATTCAACTCTTTTGATCAAAATTCATCTGTTTGATTTGAAAATTAGTTTGTTGAAAATTCTTATTTTTTGGTTGAATTCAACGGTTGTTGATCAATAATTAAAAGGATTTTTGGTGAAAACATCAACTATTACATTTTGCGTTGAGAATTCATTTTTTTGTCATCGAAGATTCATCACTTTGGTGCAAACCTTAAAAATTTAGTTGAAAATTCCTTTTTTCTTGTTTGAAAATTATTTCTTTTAACTGAAAATTGAATTCTTTCATTTGTTGTTCAAAACTGATCTTTTTGAGTTGAAAACTCAATTATTTGGTTGGAAATGCATGCATTTTACGTATATGTCTTACGTAATTTGTGGAAGCACCCCTCATAAAATTCTGCGTGACTGTTGTCATTAAAAATATTAAAAATAAATGTGGAAGCAAACATTTTTTTCCATTAACATTATTGATCTCCTAGGTGTAAGGTTGTTTTTATACTTGGAAGACAAATTTAGAACAGTCAGGGAAAATAAAAAATTGATGAGGAAAAAGTCAGGGAAAGTGAGGGAATTTCAAAACTGGGATTTTGTAGCAACCTCGGTGGCAACCCTGAAAATGATTTGTTTACAAATTATTGACATTATGACATTGAATAAAAGGAAAAAAGCTGGATATTTTTCAGCTTCACATTTACATGAAGCAGGAAGAAAGCGGATGATTTCTAACGGTTAAACTGTTTGCAAAGGCATTGGATGTTGAAAGGAAAGGATGAGGCCGAGAGTCGGAGTCACTTAGAAGCACGGCTTATCCTCCATTACGGCAGGACTTGCTGAACCTTGCACTTTCCTTCCTTTTTTGACCATCGCCGTCCATCGAACTCCTCTTCGTTGCTTTCCTCGCTCGGTGGGCTTTATTTTGAATTTTGAGCTTGACGGGGCCGAATCCTCATAGTGTTCAGGAAGTGAACCGTGTGATAGCCATAGGATTAACGCGACTTGTCGGGTCCCTTGCTCCAGTGATCCCAATTGATCCCAATGCCAAAGAGGCTCTTCCACGAGAAAAATGTCAACCTAATTTTGCAAGATCTTTCTTACCGATTGAGACCTAACAAAAAGCCGAAGGGCGCGTACCGCGCTTTATGACCCTCGGCCCCTCAACCCCTCGGCGCCCACCTCGCCGTATTTATTCTTTTATATATGCTCTCTTCAGTATATTCCCTCCTCTATTCTTAAAGACAACTTTACTCTATTTATCTTGTAAAATAAAAGTTGGTGTCGTCCAATGCCGTCAATAAGTCGAGGGTATAAAATAATAAGAGTTTCCAATTCCGCTAATATGAGCGGGAATTTTTTTGTTTTAATACCTCCAATACTATTTAATAATTCTTGCCAATTTTCACGGTATAGGGGATCGAAGATATAATTCATTAATAATAAATACGTTATATTTTTGAAAGTCCTTTGGCCCATTTTAAAGGCAAATAGTATTTTGCTACCTTGTTAAGATATTTTTTTAACTTTTTGCCAAGATTCTTCACCCTAGGCCTAGGGTTAAATTTGTTACAAAAAAGTAGCAAATTTTCAAAAATGTGTATATTCAGCAATATGCAACTTCCAGGTAAATAGGATTTTTTATTGTTAATAATAATATGGCATCCCACGAACATGTAATTACTAAAAAATGAAGAAATTTTTATAACATTAGATGGTAAATATTGGTTGACAGTTTTAATCAATTGTTTTATTGAATGTGATTGTCTATTGTCCCACGAACATTTTAGGATAAAAATTAAAATAGTCGGAGGTTTTTTTTTTTAACTCGATATTTGTAGTCAATTAATAAGAGATGAAGGAATTATGATGAGATTGTATGGTAAATATTAGTGAACATTATTTGTAATAGATTTTTTTATTGAATGTGGTTGTCTGTCACCTAACGAATATTTCAATTTTCAAGATAAAAATGAAAATCATCGAAGAGAAGTTTTCTGAAAAAATAGGTTTGTATTTAATTTATATGGAATGACAAAATGTCAGTAAGACAACATATTTTCAGCTTCATAATTTTCATTATTTCAGTAAGACAAAATATTCATGTGCACTCATAAAAATGTCGAAAAAAATAAAATGGAACATTTCTTGTACTTCTGCCCCAAAAATTATTTAGCACTTGTACAATTAAAAAAACTAAATAAGACTTTTCCTACTCGGTGGGTTTCCTATCACCACTACGTAGCGCGTCCTCAGGTTGCGGATAGAGGAACGGCCCGTAAGGCTGAACAGCCCCCAAGGTTAACTGCGAATACAAGAATAAGCAGTCGCGGACAGCCGATAGGAGCCAGTCGTAGGTGTGGTGAATCTAGCACTGGTAAAAAATAGGTACACGACAACCATGGCTTGGGGGGACCCACCCATTCGCGTTCATACACAATGGGTGGGTTCTGGCAAGCCAAGGTGCAGCGTGTACCCACCTAGAAACTATACCCGAACCAAAACTAAAAATCTTGTAAGGGAAAAATCCTGCTGCCCATTGGACACTGCAGCGATGACACTGCCCGCAAGGGATGTGTGGAATGATTCGCCTGCATAGGGCCAAAGGGGTATTGATGCCAGTAGGCGCGCTGCCTTGCAGGGGGACGTTAGGGTACGAGGATGAAACTGTAATGTGTCTGACGACAAGTTGACATGGTCCTTGTCAGAGTCGGAAAGCTCCCATACTTAGACCTAGGGAGGTATGGGGGTTATCACTCCTGGGACAGTGGACTCACCTACGATCGGAATAGGATCCTAACGTGCGGATTATCTTGAAACTACCATGGCTAACTTGCAAAAACAAAAAACTACAGTTAAAGATCTAAGGGTGGGAACTCTAAACGCGCGTAGTCTAAAAACTGGCCGATTTAGCGAACTCATTAAGATAGCAATTGATTACAAAACTGACGTAATAGCACTTCAAGAAACCTGCTGGTCGGGCGATTTCGCGTCAATTTCTAGGGATGACTATACTTTGCACTGGGGAGGAGCTAAGGGGCAAAGACTGGGGACTGGTTTTCTTATTAATAAACGAATTTCGCAAGCACTTATCGACATGCAATTCATTAACGACCGGTTATCATACATTGTACTAAAGGGTAATTTCAGCAAACACGTATTAATCAATGTGCACTGCCCCACCGAGGACAAAGACGAAGACACTAAAGATCTTTTTTATGAAACAATCGAGCAGGTTTTTGACAAGTTCTCAACGTTTGACGCAAAAATAGTATTGGGGGATTTCAACGCGAAAATTGGAAAAGAACCAATGTATAGGCCTACAATAGGATCAGAAAGTTTGCATGACGTCAGTAATGATAATGGAACCAGAGTAATAAACTTTGCAGCTTCAAAGAACCTCGTTGTCAAAAGCACATATTTCAAGCATAAAAATATACATAAGGCCACCTGGACATCACCAGATGGTAAGACTCACAATCAGATTGATCACGTTCTAATAGACAGAAGACGTCATACAAACATTCTCGATATAAGATCGTATAGGGGAGCGGATTTAAATTCAGACCATTTTCTCGTGATAGTAAAACTAAGATCTAGGCTAGCGTTAAGTAAGAAAACAAGCCGCACAGAGCCAACAGTTCGTTTCAATATAGATAAGTTCAAAACAGCAACAGAAACATTAAATTATCAAGTTGAGATTTCTAATAGTTTCGACGCTCTCCAAGAACAGAGAGACGATAACAATAATCACGAGGAGGACCCGGAAACCCTGTGGAGCAATACGAAAAAGGCGATAAAGGCAGCCGCGAAACTTACGATAGGTTTTAAGAAAGTAGCCAAAAGCAAACCATGGTTTGACGAAGAGTGCAAACTCTGGTTTGAGAAACGTCGGAAGGCCAGACTAAGTAGTTTACAAAATAAGTGCGATCAAACACATAAGAAATATCTCGAGATTAGCAAAAGTACAAATAGGCTCTATAGATCCAAGAAAAGGGAGTGGGAAAAGAATAAAATACTAGCAATAGAAGCGCATAATAAACAAAATAACCCGCGTGAGATGTACAGGGGAATCAATTCTATAAGGAAAGGCTTTCAAAGTAGAACGGAAGTAATGAGGGACGAAAATGGCAATCTAGTAGCCGATGCGACAGAGAGACTGAATTTATGGAAAGATTATTTCGATAAACTATTAAATGTACGCGAAGCCCCCGTTGAAGGTAATCTCGGCGAAATCCACACTGCTGATCTATTAATTAACGATCCTACTGATATAGAAATAGAAATGGCCATAAAGAAGTTGAAAAATAACAAAGCCGCGGGCATCGATGACCTACCGTCAGAACTGATAAAAAATGGAGGCCCTTGCCTCACAAGGCAAATTTGTAAATTGATACGCGCAGTTTGGAAAACAGAACGCATGCCGGAAGAATGGAATACCTCTATCATTATTCCCATCTTTAAAAAAGGCGATAAAACTAACTGTAACAACTATCGGGGAATTTCACTTGTGCCCTCGTGCTACAAGATCCTGTCTAATGTTATCCTAAGTAGACTAACTCCTTTTGCCGAGGAAATCATTGGGGATTACCAGTGTGGATTCCGCCGAAACTGATCTACAAGCGATCAAATGTTTACAATTAGACAACTGTTAGAAAAGAAATGGGAATTTAAAGAAGCAGTACATCAGCTATTTATCGATTTTAAAAAAGCTTACGACTCTATCATACGCGCGCGAATGTACTGGATCCTAGAGTTCTTGGGTGTGCCAAGAAAATTGGTTAGACTTATCGAAATCTGCTTAAGCGGCAGTAAGGGTAGAATACGCGTAAACGGTAGTTTATCTGAAGAGTTTTCGATCCGCGATGGCCTGAAACAGGGCGATGCACTTTCGTGCGTCCTTTTTAACTTAGTTTTAGAATACGTGGTTAGGCAAGTGCAGGCGAATCCGACCGGTGCTACCCTCAATGGGGTAATACAAATTCTTGGATATGCGGATGATCTCGACGTACTAGGGGATGATAAAGAAACGGTAGCTAAAAATGCAGAAATCTTGATCGCAAAAGCCAAAGAGATTGGCTTGGAAGTTAGCGAATCGAAGACAAAATATATGACCGTCGTCAGGTCCGGACAAAGTAATCAAGACGGGGATCTAATGGCCGGAAATATGAAATTCGAAAGGGTTAACGAGTTTAAATACCTCGGGTCTATTATAACTAGCGAAAATAAGATTAAAACGGAAATCAATGCGCGGCTACACGCTGGCAATGGGTGCTATTATGCAGCAAACACGCTACTAAAATCGCGATCGCTATCTAGGAACATCAAAGTAAGAATTTACAAAACGATAATAATGCCGGTCGTCATGTACGGGTGTGAAACGTGGGCGCTGACGAAAGGAGAAGAGAATAGGTTTAGAGTTTTCGAGAATAAAGTACTTAGAAAAATCTATGGTCCAAAAAGGGACGAAGAGACCGGCGAGTGGAGAAAACTGCATAATGATGAGCTGCACGCTCTCTACGGGTCAGCAAATATTAATAGAGTAATGAAAGCGCGTAAATTAAGATGGGCGGGGCATGTAGCAAGAATGGGCAATGAAAGAACAGTAGCGCAAGTTTTAAGAGGGAGACCGACTGGTAAGAGACCCCTAGGCAGACCGAGAAACAGATGGGAGAAAAATGTAAGGGATGCTCTAAAAGAACTAGGACATGATTACTTAAACTGGATGGAGAATGCACAAGACAGAGATATGTGGCGGTCTCGGGTAGATGAGGCAATGAACTTTCGAGTTCGAACTGCTAATCTATAATAATAATAATAATAATAAATAAGACTTTTCCGGCACTTTTTTCATAAAAAGTCCTGCTGAAACAGAGAGTATTTGGAACTTTTTTGGTACTTTATTTTTATTTCAGTAGGACCTTCTTGAAACATAAATCCCATGAGCACTTGTGGCAATTTTGAAAAATGGAACTTTTTCGGCACTTTTTTACTAAAAATTTCTGACTTAAAAAGGACGTGAACTTCGAGACTTTTTAGTAATTTAGTTATATTTCAGCGCAGGACCCTTTCGGATAATAAATCCTATGAGCTTGATGAAAACAAAAATATTTTATCTATTTTTCTATATGAATGTAAGCTTACATGCACTTTTCAAAAATCAAAATATATCATATTTTAATCAAATGTAGCAATAATTATACAAATCGATTAATAATTTGATCTTTTAGAATTATTCTGCGGAGTAGAGTCTATTTGAAATTTTGCGACTTTTTTGTATTAACATTATTAAAATTTTTCAAAAAACATCGAAAATTGATGTTTGTTGCAATATTTTTTCTAATATTGACATTTTGTCATCAACTTGGGCTTCAACAAAAAAAAAGTACCCAGCTCAACTAGGCCCGTAAATTCGTTGCCTTCTTCTAAGACGAACAACGTTTTCCACCATAACCAGCCTCGTAATCAAGAATCAAGATTTGAAAGAAACAAATCTTTTAAAAATGGCAAAGGGCAGAAAGAAAAAAAAATGAACAGAGAATATCGTACTTTGCTTTATTTCGCACGACGAGTCCGGCTTAGAGAGTATAGGATTTTTGGAATACAGTGAAAAGTAAAAAACAGTAGGCGCAAACAGAGAATGGCGACTATAGGCTTATTTTAACACAAGTATCCTACTAATAGCGAAGCGCGCCTGTAGAGAATAGATGTTGGACAAGATAGCGGCGATATAAGACGAGAAACTTGGGTACCTGAACTCTTTTTGGTTTTCACTTAAGCACGAGCCTTCGATCTTTACTAATCTCTTCCTTCCTCTCACTCCAGCAGTGTCAGAGGATTACTGCATGGGAGAAATATATGCTACAGAAGGAATTCACCAATTTACAGATTTTTCCTTTTTAATTATTTAGAAAAATAGAACTATTTTGTGTAGAATCACAGCAAAATATAGTTGCATTGCAATAGTTATATAAAATTGTATGCAATAGTGAAACAGTTGCTCTCACCAATGGTCAGATGAATATTTTTATTATCTTAAATTAATTGGTCAACTGTTTTTAATATTATTCTACATAAAAGAAATTTACATTTCCTTTCTAAATATTTGTTACTGGCATTATTAGTATATTGAGGTAAAAAAAAAGAAGAACGTTGACGATAGCGAATCCAAGAACAAGTTCATACCTGTATAGAAAATGCAGAAAACTAAACCACCCGTAGTCTGTTGCCTATTTACGTATAACTCGGATCGGTAGAGCGTTATCGTTTTGAAAGCGAATTAACGACAGTTTTGGTGACACGATTAGGATCAGCTTCTATGCTGAACTACTGGCTTCGAACTACTTATTGCTGACTACTTATTGTTATGTGCTTTGAACAGCACATAATCACACGGAAAAAATGTATTTTTTTTTGTCCAGGTGATAACATCTTTAAATTAAAAGAACTTGGGGCAGTTTGTGAGCAATTAGCACTTGAAAGTTGATGGTTATTCATAAATGTAATATATGAATACTGTATAAATGTACACGCATGACGTAATGATGACATTACGTTGATGTGAGAACAAAACAAGTTTGCAAAGACGACCATCGTATTGAAGTGTTGGTGCTCTGAAATTAAATGCCCGTTAGTCGAAAGGAAGTTCAATGTTATGAAAATTAGACGGCTGTCGGTTAAATCCCAACGGCGCAGCGTTCAAGTAGGCGTGCTTCATAGTGACAAGTAGCTGCACCAGCTAGCAGATCAGAAATCAGAGCTGCTCCTTTTGGAGGGTTGAAAGGGAAGCGAACTTCTTGAGCAATACCTTCAGCTTACATTGAGACATCCATCCTGGGCGTAGACATCCGGCCTCCAGTTACGCTTTGATCAAACAAGGGCCATTCCAGGAGACTGTTTTCGTCAAGATTCAAGAAGAGGGCCCTGACAAGCCGAAGCCGCACAGATTCATGACCATGGGAACTTGTTACGTTGTACAATGTACATATAAAATTTCCATCATTTTACAAGTATCGAATACTTCGAAAATCAGATCAATTTGATAAAAGGTACACGGAGAAAATTGATTGTGGGAAAGATGCCGCATTTGCGTAAAGCTGGGACATGGAGTTGGGGAAACTTTCGAATGCAGTTGATTCAAACGAATTCTATTGAGAAACCATTTTCCTTTGGTACCAGGTCTCGAACGTGGACCCTTACATGATTAAAATCCAACACTCTAACCACTGCACTATGAAACTTGCTAAATATTTTTTCTTTTTCGAGTATTTGACTTTAAACCAGTCACCACCTTCACGCTGCGTTTTCCCTTCCAATTTCCCTCGAGCAACTTTTCGTTTTACTCAACTTTGGGTTTTCTTCCAAAGGTAATAGGAGACTTTCAAATTTTTTATTCAATTAACACGCAAAATAGTTTCATTAGTGTAGAAGAGACAATTTTAGGGGCCGATAAAAAAACTACGCCACACTGCCGAGGGTGGGGGGCAGGTTTTGCGAGATCACAAATGAGAAAAGTTTACTCTTATATTTTTGGTTCAGATTTCATCTCTTTTGGTTAAAAATTTAAATATTTCATTGAAGATTTAACAATTTTGTAGAAAATTCGTTTTTTTAGTTGAAAATTAATTTGATTAACTGAAAAGTTAACTAATCCATTTTTGGCTGAGAACTGATTGAACTTCTTTGTTAAAAATCTATTTTAATAGTTGAACATTGAACTATTTTGTTGAAAATTCGTTTTTTTTGTGCCGAAAATTCTACTAATTCGTTGAAAGTTGACCTTCTTTGTTACAAATTAATTTTTTTTTTTTGAAGATTTATCATCCTAGTTGAAAGTTTAATTATTTTGTCAACAATTTAATTATTTGGTTTAAAATGCAACTTTTTTTTTGAAAATTTAATTATTTTGTTTAAATTTAACTGTTTTGTTGAAAAGTTGTCTTTTTGGTTAGAAGATTCGTATTTTTGAATTAAAAACGCAACTGTCTTCTAAAAAAATCGTCATTTTGCCTTGAAAATTCAACCATTTTGATAAAAAAGCTTATATTTCTTATTGAAGTTTAATATTTTTTGTTTTTAAGATTGAAATATTTGATTAAAAATTCGTCTATTTTGCTTGAAAGTTCAACTATTCGGTCGTAAATGAAACTGTTTGATCCAAAATTAATTTTTTTTTTCGTTGAAAATTCAATTATTTGGTTGAAAATTCATTTATTATTGTTACAAATTATTTTTTTCAACTAACAATTTAGATATTTTATTTTTATCTAAAACTTGATCGTTTTTAGTTGAAAATTCAACTATGTACTACATTTTTCATTGAGAATTCATATTATTTGGTTAAGAAATCTTTTTTTTTTTTGTAAATCAATTTTTAAAAATTGATATTAAACTATCTAATTATTGATTGAAAATTGATCGTTTTTAGTTGAAGATTCAATAATTTGTTTACAAATTTAAGTATTTTGTAATAAATTTGTCTTTTTTGGTATAAAATTATTCTTCTTGATTGAAAATTTAACTTCTTGGTTGAAAGCTGAACTATTTTGTTAAAAGTTCATTTTATTAGTTGATGATCCATCTCTTTGGTAGAAAATTCAACTGTTTTCATGAAAATTCAACTATTTGATTAAACATTCGTCTCTTTTGTTTGAAAGTTCAACTATTCGGTTGTCAATGAAACTGTTTAATCTAAATTTTTTTTCGTTGCAAATTCAATTATTTGGTTAAAAAATCATCTTTCTTGGTTGAAAATTCGCTTATTTTTGTCAAAAATTAATTTTTTTAACTTAAAATGTAACTATTCTATTTTCGTTTTAAAATTGACGGTTTTCAGTTGAAAATTCAACTATTACATTTTTTTTAATTCATATTTTTTTGATTCAATAGTCCTTTTCTTTGGTTGCAAATTAACATTTTAAAATTAATATTTAACTATCTAATTATCGATTGAAAATTGATAGTTTTTATTCGAAAATTCAACAATTTGTTTAAAAATTTAAGTATCATGTTATAAATTCGTCTTTTTGGTATAAAATTATTCTTCTTGATTGAAAGTTCAACTGCATGGTTGAAAACTGAACTATTTTTTAAAAATTTAATTTGATATGTTTTGATCCATCTCTTTGGTAGAAAATTTAACTTTTTTGTTGAGAATTCAACTATTTCATTAAACATTCGTTTCGTTTGCTTGAACGTTCAACTATTCGATTGTAAATGAAACTATGATCTAAAATTTTTTTTTTCGTTGAAAATTCAATTATTTGTTTAAAAATCATCTTTCTTGGTTGAAAATTCGTTTATTTTTGTTGAAAATTAACCTTTTTAACTTAAAATTTAACTATTCTATTTTTGTTTTAAACTGGATCGTTTTCAGTTGAAAATTCAACTATTAAATTTGCTATTCAGAATTCATATTTTTTGTTCGAACTTAATTTTTTAAAATTAATATGTAGCTATCCAATTGTTGATTGAAAATTTATCGTTTCTAGTTGAAAATTCAACAATTTAAAAAAAATGTAAGTATTGTTTTATAAATTTGTCTATTTTGGTAGCAAATATTCTTCTTGATTGAAAATTTAACTGCTTGATTGAAAACTGACCTATTTTTTAAAAGTTCATTTTATTAGTTGATGAGCCACCTCTTATAGGTAAAAAATTTAACTATTTGGTTGAAAATTCATTTTTTTGGTTGAAAAATAGTTGATCAAACTGACAATTTAACTATTCCAGTATTGGTCGTAGAAAATTAATCTTCTTGATTGAAAATCCAACTACTTGATTGAAAGTAGAACTATTTTCTTGATAATTCGTCTTTTTGGTTATAATTCATCATTATAGTTGAAAATTCAACTAATTTTTTTGAATTTCTTTTTTCTTGTTTGAAAATAATTTTTTTTTAACTGCAAATTTAACTATTTCATTTTTAATTAAAAACTAATCGATTTTGATTAAAAATTGATCGATTTTAATTTAAAATTAAACAATTTGGCTAAAAAATTAATCTGTTCTGTCGAAGATTCGTCTTTTTTGGTTTAAAATTCTATTATTTTCGTAGACAATTGAACTATTTGGTTAAAAATTAACTTTTGGGTTGAAAATTCAATTTTTTCTGGAGAATTCGCCTTTTTGGTTTGAAAATTCAATAATTGGGTTGAATTATTTTTTTCCTGCTGACTGAAAAATCTTTCCTGGTTGAAAGATTAACGCTTTTTTGAAAATTCGTCTTTTTCGTTTGACGATTAATCTCTTTTGGTAGACACTTCATCCTGTTTGGTTATGAAGGCAACTGTTTGGTCTAAAATTAATTTTTTTGTTTCTGCAAGATTCAACTGGACTGGGAATCCCATTTAAGTCCGGTTTCGGGCATGCTCCTAAATGGCCTTGCCTTAAAGCGAACACAGCATTTGCTTGCGCAGAACGTAAACAGTCAGTGGCGTGAGTACCATTTCTTAATATTACGCAATATACGCACCCGGGCACTGCTCCTTTGTCGCTACGCTGTTGGTATTTCACGCTTGATTGAACACCCTCTCTCGACCCCGAGAGGCTCTACTCTCAGCCCGAAACCGCCGCTGCAACAATTCTCGGAACGACTTAAATGGGAGGGACTTAAATGGGATTCTCAGTGTATCAAGTTGAAAAATGATCTTTTTTGGTTGCAAATTCATCTTTTTTGTTTTAGAAGTCAACTGTCTTTTAAAAAATTTTGAGAAAACTCAACTCTTTTGTTCATGATTCATTTTTGGGTTGAAAATTCATCTCTTTTGGTAGAGAATTAACCTTTTTTATATGAAATTTCAACTATTTTGAAAATGCAATATATTTCTTACTTGAAATCTTAAGCGCTTTAAATTGAACTCAATACGGTACCTATATATTAATTTTATTTAAAAGAATTTATTCCTCATTATTCCCCTGTTTTCTGAGTTGAAGCTTTGTGTAATGATCAATGATAAAGAAGGAGAGGGGTGGAAAAAGTGTTCAAAATATCGTAACGTAGTTTTTGAACGGCCCTTTAATAGAAATATTCATCGATCGCATAAAATATGTTCTTAATATCAATGTGTACGACATTTTTGAGAGATAGATGTGTAAAAAGGGCAAGCAGAGGCAAGGGAAGCGAATGCAAATCATTTTATTCACCAAGAAAGAGTAGAGTGTTTTATGTGGGGAGAAGGGACGCCACTGCCTTTTGCTCGCCCACACTGGCCCACACCAGACCATTTAATAGAAATCATCGCATAATATTTTGTTCATCAAGGAGGATTTATGTGGGAAAAAGGGTCTACACTAGAGACACCACTGCCTTTTGCTCGCCGGAAATGAAGAAAAGACATCAAGACCAGAAATGAATTGTCATTTTCACCACACCAGACGGCCCCTTAATAGAAATACTCATCGCATAAAATATGCTCTTAGCATTCATGCGTACGACATTTTTGAGGGATAGTTGTGGTAGATATGTAAAAAAGGCAAGCAGAGGCAAGGGAAGCGACTTACAATCATTTGGTTCATCAAGAAGGAGTAGACTGTTTTATGTGGGGAGAAGGGACTACACTTAATAGGGACGCCACTGCCTTTTGCCCGCCCGCACTGGCCCACACCAGCCCAGACCCACCAGCTCAATATCGTTGCACGTACAAGTAAAGTCTGAATGGACCTTCTCAAAAGGCACAACGGCCAGTGACGTAACTCGAACCCGTTGTCCTGTTGTCAGTGCAGACACTACAGACAGTGCTGACAGTCGATCCTTTGTACTTTATTCTTGGCCTCACCCACTTCGAGTACCAAAAGCACACCGAAAGACCCGCAGTGGTCCCTTTCTGCCTCCTCCTTCTCAGCATCCTCAACGCAACGCCATCGTCGTCTCGAATTTCCTCCTCTTCTTTTGCTCTCGGTACCATGGCCATCATCGCCATGACATCCCGCCAGCGAGGAAACCAACAACCATCTTCATCATCTTAACCGACAATCAAATATAAAGGAATTTATTCGCGAATGAATTACCAGGGTGGCCGCTGGGCTGGTCCGGGAAACCGGGAAATGACAAAGAATTTTTTGAGACCGGGAATTTCACATGTTTTTACAAGAAAAATCTACCATATAATACAATTTAAAATCAGTTTTATTTAAACTTTTCTGTTATGTTAAGTTAAATTGTTAATTTTTTTTCAATTATGTAATCATTCAGTTTACAATGCGTAATTCTAAAATCTTTTACTTTAATTTTTTTTATTTTGGGTTTTCATTTTCAAGCATATATTTTGAATTTAAATAATTTTAAAATGTAGTTTTAAAGACTTACAAGGGGATGAACAGAGTTGGGATTTTTTTGATCTCATAAATTTCCTACTGAGAGACCATTGGATGACTATTAATTTGCCAAAACATTATTTGCCAATGGCGATTCGTTTATGAAAAAATCGACTTGAAAAAGAAAACAGATTATGGATTGAAATGTTTATTTATTAAATTTGCATGTAAAATTAGGTAAACATAACTTCAATTTTCAACTGTTGAAAATATTTATTTCATTTTTCTGCAATTTTTAACTGTTGAAAATTCAATAAAAAAGCGAAATTTTAATAAATATTTCAATACGTAACAAACATTTGGAAAAGTCGATTTTTTTGTAAACGGGTTGCTATTGGTAAATAATGTTTTAGCAAATTATTATTCATCCAATTGGCTCTCAGATAAGGAATTTATGAGTTTGAAAAAAATCTCAATTCTGATCATCTCGTGTTAATCAATTGAAAACTAATAGCGTTTAAAATGAAAAATTTGCGATAAAAAACTTATTAAGATGATCAACTGTAAATATAAATTAATTAATGACTTTTAAAATTGAACTTCAGTTCGAGTACTAAAAATTGAACAATACTTGATTTTACATGGCAATTCAGAATTTGTTCAAAATTAAACAATTTACAGATACTAACGTTAAATATCGAACTGTTTGAATTCGCGAACCTTAGTAGTCAAACAAATATTGTTTCAGTATTTTATTTTATTTTTTTCATATTCCATTTTTAACCCATTCCATTTTAAATTTATTAATTAAAAAAAATAATGTTTTTCAAATATTTAGAATTATACTGTTCATTTAAAATGACCAATCATAAGTCAAATTATAAGAACTGTCCAATTCAAAACTGAATTGTTTGAAATATCCTTTAATCGTTAAAAATTCAAAGTGTTAATTTAAACTTTTAACGTTACAATTTTAATTGTTCCATTTTTAATTTGTAAGTGAAAGTATATCATTTCGAGGTATAAATAAAAATTTAAGAATTATTACATCAAGACGACTTAAAATAAGAATAATTTGTTTCCTAATTCAAAAAAGTGTGAATTAAAAAAAATTTCAATCGTTGAATGTATAATATTTTTAACTTACAATTGAATAAAATGACAGAATTTTGAACTTTTACAAATGGATTGATTTATTCTTCAAATTAAAGGATTTAAAATGATAACGTGGATATATATTTTTCAACTTTAGAAATATTTCAAACAGTTCGATTTTTCTAAATCGGATTTAGAAAAGTTTAAAATTTGAGTTTTTGAAGTTTAACGGCATTTAATTTAAAATTTGAATTAAAAAGTGTTCAAAACTTCCATTTCATACGTATAAACTATTGAGCGTTTGAATTGAAAATTTATGTTTAAATTTTTTCAAGCTTCTATTTAAAAATTTAAAAATTCAAAAGAGTGCCACTTTTAGTGTTTTAATTTGAAGTTCTGTTTTGATTACTTTAAATGAACATTTTTGCAGCTATAATAGTTCAAATTTTTGTAGGCTCGATGACCATGAAAAATTTTGGCGACATGGGAAAACCGTGTAATCTCCTGCGTTGCAAAATATGACAACTGTCCGAAATATATGCAGAAATGAGGATAACAATTGAATAAGGAACAAAAATGAAATTTTACAGGATAAACAAAAAAAAATTTTTAGGGATAGATTTTCAAATCGACTGATAAAATTATAGATGCAGGTGTTCCCCAAGAACTCTACTTTAAATATCTGAACAATTTGGCAAAACATTTTGTTTGTATGTTGGAGGAGGCAAAACAAAATATGGTCTCCTCAAAACAATTTTTGTTTAATAAAATAAATTTTATGGGAGTATTTTTGATTTATAAGAATATAAGAATGACAACTGGATAAGTACAAAAAATCAAATTATTTCTATATCACATGGTTGGACATTCAGTCCAAATTAGAGAAGTATGGGGCCATTATTTATAAAGTTTCAGGGAGGTGAAAACATATTTTGAAGAAAATTTTTGTGTTTGAGGGCGGAATACCCAAATGGTCCTTATCCAGTTGTCATCCTCATAATTTTAAAATTAATTTCTTCGACTGAAAGGTGAAATGATTTTTAAATAGGCTGTGGCTACAGGTACCGAGATTTTAGTATGAATAACCGGATTTTTCCGGTACGAATAGCGGAACCGGGAAAAGGGACCATTTGTGGTGAAATTTCGGTACAAATAGACGGATTGTTCGGTGCATATATGTATAGACACTGCCTTTTACATAATCCTAATATATGTCCATTAATAGTGTCATAAATTACGTTTAATCGTCAAAAACAGAATTTTATAAAATTGGTCCTAATTTCTTTTGACAGAATTTCAATTTTTTTTAGGATTTTGTTTAGAAGTTACATAAAAAATAAATGTATTTTGAACGCCAACGTTTGGATTTCGTATTGGCTTAAAAGTATAATTCAACAATTATCAGTATAAGAAGATACAGATATATGCGCTATTATGGAAAGTTTTCTTGAAACAACAAAAATGTTTTGAAAAATCTCATTTTTTATTTGATTAAAAAATAAAACAGGGCTTTTGAGATATTTCAGTGCTAAATTTAGGCATGAAAAGTTAGTTTAGATTTTAGAACAAGCTATCCAATATCCACTTCTACGAAAAGTGTTCAAAATTCAATTTTAAATATTTAAAAAAACACACAAAGGACACCTGTTAATGCAAGAAATATTTTTAATTAATTACCCCCCCCCCCCCCCCTCCCAAGCCCCTTTTTGCACAGATAAAAAATATTTCGAAAAATCTACTTTGACACAAGTTACGATTAACTTTATAAACACTGGCAAAACATGACGAATAATTCTCTTTCGCAAATCACCTCTATCAAAAGAAATTGGCCAGATTAAAATATTTTTATAATGTATGTACCTGAAATATTTATTTTGGCGCGAAGAATAACAGCGATAACATTTCTTGGAGGACATTCTCTTTGTCAGTTATTTTCTTTACAATTTCAAAGATTATCATCTTACACCACCTATTTAGCAATACAGGTATTCTATGCATGTATGCATGTGTGCGGCATATGCTTCCACACACACACACACGCATACAAAAACTAAGTTCTTTATAGACTCTGTTGCCTATAGCTCCGGTGCACCTTTCTTTCGTTCTCATCTTCGCCGAGTGATTCGCTTTTTGACCAAGTGCTTCTTTAGTTTGAAATAGGCGTTATTCAATACCTATAGCTAGAATCTTTTTTACCAACAAAGAACTTCCGGAAAGTGTTATTTACACACATACGAGTTCTCATGTATTGATGCTCTCTATCTTAAAAAAAGCCGAGTAAGGAACTTAAATTATGCCTATATTTTCACTTAAATTCCGCACCAAAATCATTGTCGATGATTAACTTTATTTCTCTAGAATGTATCTGATATTATTGTCTTTATTGAGGAGCCGGATTCTATAACCACCTATAAATTTTTCTGACTGAACGGGCGTTGGCTCCTGTGGTGAACTTTCGAATTTTAATTATAAAAGTACATATTCTTATAGTTAATTTAATTGCGCATCTTTTTCCTTTGGGAAAAGAAGTTGTAGTTTTTGCCGTTTTTGAAGTAAACCCGAAACCCCTGCCCTTTAGAAAACAAATCTTTTGTCTTTTTTTTTTACTTCAAATCGATGTAATTCAATCAATTCTTGGAAGTCTTTTATAAAATTTACAGAAAATATTCTTTATGATGTTATACGACTGGTAGAGTAGTAGTACTATATAGTGCTCTATTTGTCTGAGAATCATCTGATTCATACAAATAGTTTACAGTCAAGGGATTATTTACTCCTGCAATTTTATTCAATTTCATGCAATCCCAAGCAATCCTTTGCAATCCCATGCAATCTTTTACAATCCCTTGTAATCCCACCATAATGTTTTCGCGATTCTGGAAAAATCATTATAGAGAATCATTATAAGAAAATCAGTATAGAAATAACGATTGTTAAAATATTGAAAGAGTTGATGCAGAAAATAGAGAAAGTATAAACGAATCATTTATTTATTTGACGAAGAATTTCGACAAATTTTAAGGAATTTCAAGGAATTCAAGAGAATATTCGTAGACTTTAAGCAATTTCGTCAGATTTCATAAAAATTTGGCGTAATTTTAAAGACTTCCAGACATATCAGGAGGTTTTAAGGGATTCGAAATGATTAAAACACATGTTGAGGGACTTTCATAGATTTTAAGACTTTAAAAAGAATATTATATTTCTGCTAATTTAAAAAAATTTCATCGGTTTTCAAGAGATTCAAAATATGTCTACGAATTTCAAGGAATTTCGAAATATTTCAAGAGATTTTATAAGATTTTTACGTTTTTCGAAGATGTCAAGGGATTTCAAAGAATTTTGTAGTATATTCAGAGATTTCAAAGGATTTTTAGTGAACTTTGAAAAATAAATTGAATAAAATTTAATTTCAAGGGATTCCTAGCGATTCCGAAGATTTCAAGGGATTTTAGGGTATTTCAAGGAATTTAACAAGATTCAAGGATTTTATTTAATCTCCAAGGATTTCCAGGAATTTCAAAGATTTCTAGGAATTAAAATGGGATTTTTTCTAGAGAAATTTAATGAATGAGTTTAACTTAAATCACAGTCAACGGCTTTTGAATGATTTATAGATTTTTACCCCTTTCCAAAGACTTTAAGGTATTTTAAGGGATTCTAAAGGATTTCAAGAGATATAAAAAATGTGAAAAAAATGTGTACTTAATTTTGCAATATCTGAATTAGCAAACCCAGGCCGAGGTACGGAAATAAATGTAATATGTACATTTGATATAATAGTGTTGCATAATGTAGAAGAGTTCACATTTTGACCAAACTGAGACCAAACGAATTTTCGCATTTTTCTCAGAAACCACAAAAGGCACACAAAAATGTTAAGGTTAAAGTTTGCACGTCTGAAAAATTGAAAAAAAACAACACATTTTGATCTTTTGTGATATCTTGTATCGTTTACGAGAAAAATTCGAAAATTATATTTTCGGAAAAAAATTCTCCCGGCCTCAAAAATGGTTCAACATAGGATGTCTTTCTTAAATGTATTAGCAAAAATTTTTTTTAAATATTGGAAAAAAATAAAAAAAGGTGGGCTTTTCCAGAAAATATTATTTTTATGTTTTCAAAATTCGAAGTTAAAAAATATAAATTATTTTCTGGAAAATCCAACATTTTTATTTTTTCCCCATATTTTTGTACAGTTTTGGCTTATATGTATAAGGAAGGCATCCTATCTGATTTATGTGGGCTAAAGTCTAAACCACTTTTGAGGTCGTATTGCAAAAAAACGTTAAATTTTTATGTTTTTGAAAAATAGGAATATTTTTCTGAATAATTAATATTATTCCGAATTCTTCAGCTTATATTTAGGGTAAATATATATAATATTTTGTTAAATTATTAGGATATTTTTAGAATTTTTTCTCTAGATTATGCCCCAGGGTCAAACTTAGTACAAAAAAATCACAAAATTTCAAATGATGATTGTACTAACCACATGATCTAGAAAGTCAAAACAATAGTATTTTATAAATATCATTAGAATTTACAAAAGTCTATATTAAATAATGTTTCAAAAACAAATATTGTAAATATTCAAATAATTTTTTTTCATTTTACCACTTTTTTGCAGCAAGTTTGACCCTAGGGTATAATCTAGGGAAAAGATTCTAAAAATATCTCAACAATTTAGAAAAATATTATGCTGATTTACTTTTAAAAAGAGTGCAAGAAATTAAAAAAATGTTAATTATTTAAAGAGTTATTCCGTGCTTCGGAAACATCAAAATTTGACGTTTTTTTTTTGCAAAATCTTTTTATAAAATTCACATTTTGCATTTACCTTGGGCTGTACGGCGGTTGTTGGAAGAAAATCTGGTGATGCATGGTGGAATGATGAAATTGAGTCAGCCCAAAAAGAAAAGAGAGAAGCGCACGAAAGAACGTTGCAAATTACAGGTCTTAGCGATGAGGAGAGAAATAGACTTAAAAATGATTACAGACACAAAAAGAGAAAAGTTAAACGACTAGTCAAAGAGAGTAAAGAGAAAATGAGAACAGAAGAAGAGAGGAAAATACAAAACAGCTTTGAAGGAATGATGAAACTATTATATAAACAGTTGAAGGAAAGTAAAAATACAGAGTTTGCGAGCATGAGAAACAGCAAAGGTGAAATGCTATATGATATAGACGGGATAGTAGACGCTTTAAAAGACTCTTTTAAAGAACTATTAGGAGGTAAAGATATAGGACAACAAAACTGCGACATAGAACATAATGCATTAGAAAACCCAATTGAAAAAGTATGTGTCACTGAGGTCAAAAACATAATAAAGAACTTGAAAAACGGTAAGGCTGCTGGTGTAGATAGTATCAGCGCTGAAATGCTTAAATACGGTGGCGAGTACATACCTCACAGGTTGTGCGAATTGATAAATTTATGTATCGAGACGGGAGAAGTCCCGGACGATTGGAGAAAAGCGATTATCGTACCAATATACAAAAGAAAGGGAGACAAAAGCAACTGCAGCAATTACAGAGGTATCAGTCTACTAAGTACCGTAAGTAAAATATACTCAAAAATACTTATTCGTAGGGTAATGGAAATTACAGAAGAAAAGATATGGGAAGTCCAAAGTGGATTTATGCCAGGAAGATCATGTACAGATCAGATATTTAGCCTAAGACAGATCACAGAAAAAAGCTTGAGAGTAGGAAAGAAAGTTTTCTGTGCATTTATTGACCTAGAAAAAGCATTTGACACGGTAAATAGAAGTAAACTTTGGGAAGTTCTTAAAGAGTACGGAGTAAATGGAGGGCTCCTGCAAGCAATAAAAACAATATATACAGGTAGTAAAGCGAGCGTAAGGGTAAACGGGAAACTGAGTGACTGGTTCGATATTATGCAAGGCGTGAAACAAGGATGCGTTATGTCCTCGTGGCTATTTATCATATTCATGGATAAGTGTCTAAGAACTGCACTCTTCGACGAAGAAGGTGTAGATCTCCAAACAGTCAAGGTACGTGGGTTAGCTTTCGCAGATGACAAGATTGTTATGGCAGAATCAGTCGAGGATTTGCAAAGAATGTTGAATAAACTTAATACAAGCATGAAGGACATGGGACTCAAAATTAACGTAAATAAAACAAAAATCATGGTGTTTGAGGGAAAAAGTGAGAAAACAATATGCAACATTATCATAAATGATGAGAGATTAGAACAAGTTGACCAGTACGTGTATCTAGGTAGTCTATTCACTAGCGATGGAAAAATAGATGGGGAGTTAGATAGGCGCATAAATAAGGGTAGACAGGTTATCGGTAGAGTAGGATCCATCCTCACAAATAAAAACATATCAAAAAAAGCTAAAATGGCCATACATAATTCTATATTCGTACCGACTGTACTATACGGTAGCGAGACATGGACCTGTCAAGAAAAGGACAGGAGTAAAATTAACGCGATCGGCATGAAACCTCTGCGCATAATATGCGGGAAAACACTGATGGACAAAGTCCGAAACGAGACTATCCTCAAAGAATGTGGTACAGGAGAGACACTAGTTGACATATGTGAAAGAAATCAGTTAAGATGGTTCGGACATCTTGAAAGAATGAAAGGTGAACGACTGACCAAACAAGTGTATAAAGGTAAAGTAAATGGTAGAATGCCCAGAGGTAGACCGCCGAAAGAATGGTTAGAATCTGTAAATGAGACATTGATCCGTAGAGACATAAGAAGCCATAGAAACACAAGAGCTTGCATGAAAAAATGCATGGACGTGAAGGAAGCTAGAGTAGTATGCCAGGACAGAAAAGTGTGGCGACAAATAGTTTGTAAACAGAGTGACAGTAGAATGAATGGCGCCTGAAACAAAGACCTTGGATACTAATGGGCCCAAGTGGAGAACCATACATAACAATTTTGTGAGGCTCTTCACTTGGGGTGATCGCCAGAGAGATTGATCAGCAACCTGGGTCGGAGCAGTGTTGCGGAATAAACGTGTCATTTAAATAAATAACACGAGAATTCCAGATCAATCTGAAATATTTATACCTAACATCCATATACCTATCTACCTTATACCTATATACCTACATGTCTACATACCTTACAACCTTACACCTATATACCTATTCAACCTATACAATACTATTCCCCAACCGAGCAAGTCACGCCTACCCCGAAAGGGAAATGGCTTAATGGTATAATAATAATAATAATATTAGACGTCAAATTTTATTTCATTTCGACGTGTTTACAGAAAAAAAATTTCATGGTAATATAATAAAAAAAGGCAATTTAGCAACAGCTCAAAAAACAGGCGTGTAGATAATCTCCGGTGGTAATGTATCTTTCGTTGTTTCCGAGAAAAATGTGGAAAAATTCAATTAAAAAAAAATCTGCCCGCTTCGCGGGCACATTCTCATGGCGCGCTTTGCGCGCGGCTCGCTTCGCTCGCAAGTTTGAGCGCGCCTAGGGCGCGCGACTGTTGGATCTCGCGCTTCGCGCTCGATTATGTGTTCACCTCGCGCTACGCGCTCGGGCGTATTTGCATCGTGCTTTACGCTAGGCTCCTCTAGATTTTTGAACTTCGTGTTCGACATCGATGAAAATAAAAAGTTTGTTTGCAAATATTATAAATTTATCAAAACCTCTACATATTAAGTGATTGTTAAATTTATTTTTATTTTAGACTGAAAAGGAACTTTATTTACTCAAGGTTCTATCGACCTTAAGGAACACATTCTCATCCAGACACTCGCGCTTCGCGCTCGATATTTGATTTGAAAATCATTTGAACCGTATGATAGAAACAAAAAAGTTTGAGCGCACTTACGGCGTGCGATTTGGTAAATACACTGAGCGCGCACTTTGTGCTTCGTATTATATGTTCTTCATATACAAATTACTGAATTTGTATTTGATTTCAAATAGAAAGTAATGATATAATTCAGGCGACAAATTTTATTAGTTAACATTTTATTTTAGCTTGTGCCGTTCATCAAAAAAGTTAAATTTTTCATTTTGAATATATTCTTACCACAAAAATTGATTACGGGTGTGTAAGTCTTTTTTGAATGCACAATTTTTGTTCATTTATATGTTTTCGTACCTTGCATTGTTTTTTCAAAAATTTGATTTTTTTTACTGTCAATGTTATTTTCACGAATAAAACAAAAACCACGCATCCTATCGAAACATGAGTCACAATAAATTTGTACCTCTTCCTTGGATGAACAAATTTTGTTTTGGTCATTTTTTCGTAGCTGGTAATATTCGTCTGAAAATTTGATTTTTCTATTTTCAATGCTGTTTTTTAAGAATAAAACAAAAACTACGCGTCATATCAAAAAGTGAATGATAAGAAATTTGTAGATCTTTTTTAGGTGCACAATTTTGGTAAGATGATATTTTCTGCTATCTTGCATAGTTTTACAGCAAAATGGCTTTTTTGATTTTTCATTAATTTTTTGTGCGATCAAAATTTGAATTTTTTATTTTTCGAAAAATTCAAAAAGTTGTTATGAAAATATTATAGGGTGTTCAGGAATCAACGTTTTTCTCCTCTTGACTTTTTTTCATATCGTGCGTTTTTCGGCTTAAAATGTTCATTTTCGTTTGTTTTTTGGAATTTTGAAAATGCTATAACTCCAGTAATTTTTTTTTTATCACGAAAAGTCATAAGAATATTTTGTTCGTCATTTTGCGTACTACTAATAACCGTACATAGAATTTTCAAATCTTCCAAAAAAGTGGTCTCAAAAATTTTCAAAATGTGCTCACTTTTTGGATTTTCATCCAAAATAGCTGGTTAACGAACTCGTTCTCTATTTTTGGGCCATAAAAAAGTGTGCCAAAGCTCAATCAAATCTGATCATTTTTTCGAAAGTTATCGTGGCTACAGACAGACAGACAGACAGACAGACAGACAGACAGACTACAGACTACAGACAGACAGACACCTTCGTAAAAATCGTTTTTTCTAGCTCAGGGGGTCTCGAAACGTGGAGATTTGATGAAAACCGACTATGTCAAATTTTACATAAAACCAATACCTTCTCATTAGAATGAGAATGTAAAAAACTCTTCTGGCCATAACAATATTTTAGCTCACATAAAACTTACAGGATGTCTTCCTTAAAAGCCAAATTCAACAAAAATTGGAAAAAATATAAGTGTGGGTTCTGTATTAGAATCGATATTTTATATTTTTAAACAAGTCGTCACCATTACGGTAATATCGAAGGGTTAATTACTTAATTTTAGGTGTACACTAGACTACAAGATTGCAAGATTGCATGGGATTGCAAAAGATTACATGAGAGAAACTGCAACAGAAGGATTTATTTTAGACCACTCATAATTTCATATGAATGTACACAAAAATAGCGCGATTCGCTCAGAACAAATAAACTTTACACACCAAAAATGTTTGAATTCCATCTATATCTTTTAAATCTCTTAAAATCAGTTGAAATCCATTAAAAGTTGTAAGATCCTCCAAAATATTAAAAATAATTAGAGGTCCTATCAATCCTAATCTTCTCTCCTTGAATTATTGAAATCCACAGAAATCCTATGAAATAAAAATCAATTTATTCCGTACAGTATATAAAACTTCTGAAATCCCTTGAATATAAACTCAATTAAACTTACTCATTACAATTCTCTAGACAAAAGTTTAAAATCCCTAGAAATCTTTGAAATGCCTTCAAATCCTTGGAGATGTAATAAAATCCTTTACATCTTGTGAAATTCCTTGAAATGCCTTCAAATTTCTTGAAATCTGTGGAATCGTTAAGAATCCCTTGAAATTCAATTAAATTTTATGTATTTTCATTTTAAAATGTATAAATCATTTGAAAGCCATTGAATATAATTTGAATTAAAGTTATTCATTATAGTTTTCTTTTAAAAAAAAGTTTAAATCCCTTGAAATCTTTAAAATCCTTGGAGATTTAATAAAATCCTTAAATCTTGTGAAATTCCTTAAAATCCCTTGAAATCTTTGGAATCGATAGAAATCCCTTGAACTTTTATTTCATTTAATTTATTTTTCAAAGTTCACGAAAAATCCCTTGAAATCTTTGAAAATCGTAAAAACCTATTCAAAAAAGTATAAATCATTTAAAGGCCCTTGAATATAATTTGTATTAAACTTTTTCATTGAATTTCTCTTTTAAAACCCCGTTTAAATCCCGTTAAAAATCTTCGAAACCCCTTGACATTCTTGGAGATTTGATAAAATCCTTAAATTTGGTGAAATTCCTTGAAATACCTTGAAATTCTTGGAAATGTTTGGAATCTCCAGAAATCCCATGAAACATTTGAAAATTCTACAAAATGCTTTAAAAATTCTTGAATTTTTGTATATCTCTTGAAACCTGTTAGAATCAATTGAAATCCCTGGAAATCTTTGATAATCGTAAAAATGTAAATATGAATTAAACAAATTGATTAAAGTTCTCTTTTGAAAACCCGTTTAAATCCCTGCAAAACTTTGAAAGCCCTTAAAATCCTTGGAGATATGATAAAATCCTTAAATCTTGTGAAATTTCTTGAAATACCTTAAAATCCCTGGAAAACTGAAATCAATTCGATCAGTGGTAAAAATGCACTAGCAACTACAAAACTTTTTGCTGATATTCGGAAACTTTTACAAAATTTTAAAAGTAACTAAAATTCAAAATAAAAATTACATGCTTTTCAAAATTTTGCCCCATTTCGTAATTTATTGTATTTCATTGTGAAAATACATTCACACCAGGGTTTAACTAGTTTTTAGTCCATTTAAAGGCTGACTTGATGCTTTAAAAATAAGTAAAAATTAACTCATTGCTTTAGTGAAAAGTAACTAAAATTTTATTAATCCGCAGTAGGAAAATTTACCAACAGATTGGTGAAAGCAATTTCACTTATTTTTCAGTTAAATGCCACAATTTGAGAAATTGCTTGACACTTGACAGTGGCAGAGTATAAAAAGTAATGTCAGGTATAGAAAGTCAATTTATGATATCTCAAAAGAGGGAAATCCCAATTTTATAATTTCTATAATCTCTGCCTAGACGAGCAATATTGTTATATTGTTGTACCTTTGTCCCGACTTTATGAGGTTTTAAGCTTGGCTAGCTACACTTTCATGGCAGTCATAAAACTGTGAACCTGTCCACACCAATAAATCAATGCAACTTAAGCTATTCGAACGCGCTACACTAAAATTATAATGGAATGTTATTCTACTTACCCCCAAGTGAGAATAAATGAGTATGCAAAAAAGTTAACATTTTTTATAATTATAATCTTCTCTGTCTGCACTCAGAAAACAATTTCTCTTGACCCGAAAAAACTGTATTCTTGGATGTACACGAAAATTTGCTTGATTCAAATCAATTTGGGTTGATTCAAGAAAATATTTTATGGTCTTAACCAAATACTCCATCTACCAAAATATTTTGTTAAAACAGACAAAAAATTAGTTGGGCCTACCAAATATTTTCTTGTACATATAATAACCATATTCTACGGTTAACGCAACAAAAATTTGTTTGATTTAAACAAATCGTTTTTTGAGTGCACCACTCATTTTTGTTCTGACAACTAAGCCTTACAAATAAATAAAACCTTCTTCATCAGGTAATGAATCTTCGTAACAGAGGCTCAGAAATATCTGAAAAATTTCAATTAACATAACTTTCATTTCACCGAAATTTAAGTTACAGAATACAGTAATTTGTTATAATATTTATTTATCTAAATTTTTCACTTTTGGTTGAAAATCGAAAATACTCAAAATGTTTTAAGTCCCTCCACAGGTCTGGGTGTATATTTTATAATTTTTTTATTGAAAATCTATAAGAATTGATATCCTGTATTCTCTGGATTTTCATTTGCAAATCACAAAACGTAACCAGAGCAATTATATGTACTTCTTTTTTTGTTTTAAAAGTTTTACACAAATAGAAGAAACTTTCGAATAATAAGAGAATAATAAAAACCGAAACATTGTTCAAAATTTTAATATTATCTTCCCAGACGCCCATTTCAAATCTGGGCAGAGCTTACCCAGCTTAATTTTTTTTCGCCTTTTGACCATTATTTAAAGGCTCTGAGATTATCCAGCCTCTGCCAAACACAGCGATTTTTTTTACATGCTCAGTTTAGCAGGATTTAAAACGCGCAAATTAAATCAATAATTTTTTTAACTTATTAATATTTTAGTAGAAACATATAATCTGCGTATGTCTACAGTTATACATACTCGCCATTTTTTAAAAGTTTTTTAGTCGTCGAACTAAATGCTAATACGCCTGTTCCTGTTGGGTAGCTACGACAACGCCATCAATTTGAAACTATTGGAAAGAAATTTGAATTTCAATTCAATATTAACAAGAAATCCTATAGTAAATCATGAATATTAGACCTCAGTATAATATTTTTGATTAAAATGAATCGATTTTCACTGCTCTTTTCGATTAACATTGCTCTGATAACTTTGAGATACACAGTAGTTCGCGTCAGGTGGCGCTTTTATACTTAATTCACTTTTTTTTTATAGAGAAATTTGTAAATAGGAAACCAAATATGAAATGCGATATCTCCATCAAAAAAAAATTCGAGCAAAATATCCGAGATTTATTCTTTTCTTTTTGTATCTGTAACAAGTGGTGTAAATTAAAAAAAATATGAATGTGAATTTTAATGAATATGAAATATTCAACGACCACCATTTTAGAAACGTAACATTTTGACCCAGAATTTTTCATAAATGGAATAAAATAATTTAAGATTAAAATGTAAAATCTATTCATTTATTTCAACGAAAAAAGGTTACATTAAAGATGAATTTTCAATCCAAAAGGATGAATTTCCAACAACACAGTTCAATGTTCAACAAAACCGTTGTATTTCATGCCAAAATACTTGAATTTTCAATAAAGCAGTTGAATTAAAATAAAAAAGGATGATGTTTTTAAAAAAAATACTTGAAATTTCAACAAAATAGTTGATTTTTTCAAACAAATAGTTGAATTTTCAAGTAAAAAAAACAGTCCAATTTTTTCCGACAAGGCGAATTCTAAACAAAAAAATGTAATAAATATTTCAACGAAAAGTATGAAATTTCTACCACAATAGATGCATTTCAAAAGAAGAAAATTAATTTTCTACCAAAAAGAAGAATTTTCAGTAAAATACTTAATTTTTAAAAATAGTTGAATTTTGAACTTGAAAAAAATGTTTCAAACAAAAAATTTTAATTTTCAAGAAAAAATAGAAAATCTAAATTTTTAGTAAAAAAATTAATTTTCAACAAAAAAAAAGCAACGAATTTTCAATCGAAGAGATGAACTTTCAACTAAAATTATAGTTTTTCCAAACAGAAAGTCGAATTTTCAAAAAATAAATATTTTGTAGACAAGGAAGAAAAAAAGGGTTCATTCAAATTGTCGAACTCTCAAGCCAAAAGGCAAATTTTCTGTAAAACAGTGGAATTTTCAACACGCCAAGAATATTAGTTTTCTACAAAAAAAAAAAATCTTCCCGCTTCGCGGGCACATTCTCATGGCGCGCTTCGCGCGCGGCTCGCTTCGCTCGCAAGTTTGAGCGCGCCTGGGGCGCGCGACTGTTGGATCTCGCGCTTCGCGCTCGATCATATATTTATCTCGCGCTTCGCGCTCGATTATGTATTCACCTCGCGCTACGCGCTCGGGCGTATTTGCATCGCGCTTTACGCTAGGCTCCTCTAGATTTTTGAACTTCGTGTTCGCCTTCGATGAAAAGAAAAAGTTTGTTTGCAAATATTATAAAATTATCAAAACCTCTACATATTAAGTGATTGTTAAATTTATTTTTATTTTAGACTGAAAAGGAACTTTATTTACTCAAGGTTCTATCGACCTTAAGGAACACATTCTCGTCCAGACACTCGCGCTTCGCGCTCGATATTTGATTTGAAAATCATTTGAACCGTATGATAGAAACAAAAAGGTTTGAGCGCACTTACGGCGTGCGATTTGGTAAATACACTGAGCGCGCACTTTGTGCTTCGTGTTATATGTTCTTCATATACAAATTACTAAATTTGTATTTGATTTCAAATGAAAAGTAATGATATAATTCAGGCGACAAATTTTATTAGTTAACATTTTATTTTAGCTTGTGCCGTTTATCAAAAAAGTTAATTTTTTCACTTTGAATATATTCTTACCACAAACATTGATTACGGGTTTGTAAGTCTTTTTCGAATGCACAATTTTTGTTCATTTATATGTTTTCGTACCTTGCATTGTTTTTTCAAAAATTTGATTTTTGTTACTGTCAATGTTATTTTCACGAATAAAACAAAAACCACGCATCCTATCGAAACATGAGTCACAATAAATTTGTACCTCTTCCTTGGATGAACAAATTTTGTTTCAGTCATTTTTTCGTAGCTGGTAATATTCGTCTGAAAATTTGATTTTTCTATTTTCAATGCTGTTTTTTACGAATAAAACAAAAACTACGCGTCATATCAAAAAGTGAATAATAAGAAATTTGTAGATCTTTTTTAGATGCACAATTTTGGTAAGATGATCTTTTCTGGTATCTTGCATAGTTTTACAGCAAAATGGCTTTTTTGAGTTTTCATTAATTTTTTGTGCGATCAAAATTTGAATTTTTTATATTTCAAAAAATTCAAAAAGTTGTTATGAAAATATTATAGGGTGTTCAGGAATCAACGTTTTTCTCCTTTTGACTTTTTTTCATATCGTGCGTTTTTCGGCTTAAAATGTTCATTTTCGTTTGTTTTTTGGAATTTTGAAAATGCTATAACTCCAGTAATTTTTATTTTATCACGAAAAGTCATGAGAATATTTTGTTCGTCATTTTGCGTACTACTAATAACCGTACATAGAATTTTCAAATCTTCCAAAAAAGTGGTCTCAAAAATTTTCAAAATGTGCTCACTTTTTGGATTTTCATCCAAAATAGCTGGTTAACGAACTCGTTCTCTATTTTTCGGCCATAAAAAAGTGTGCCAAAGCTCAATCAAATCTGATCATTTTTTCGAAAGTTATCGTGGCTACAGACAGACAGACAGACTACAGACAGACAGACACCTTCGTAAAAATCGTTTTTTCTAGCTCAGGGGGTCTCAAAACGTGGAGATTTGATGAAAACCGACTATGTCAAATTTTACATAAAACCAATACCTTCTCATTAGAATGAGAATGTAAAAAACGAATTTTTAGTTTAAGGAAATTAATTTTCAACCCAAAAGTCAGAAAAATTAATTTTTGACAAAGTAGTTCAACGTTTACCCAAGTAGTTGAATTTTCAATGAAAAAATATCAATTTCCAACAGGAAATAAATTTTCAATTAAAAAAATAAATTTTTGACCTCGTTTTTGGCTAGAAGAAAAACCTGAAAAAAATGAATGTTCAATGAATAATGTTATAGTAGATATTTAAACAAAAAAGTTTAATTTGAAATAAAAAACAGATGAACTCAATAAAAAAAAAAGAATTTTCAGTCAACAACGGACTTGAATTCTCAACCAAAGAATATTAATTTTCAACCAAACAGTTGCATTTTCAACTAAGTAGATGAACTTTCAAGAAAAAAAAAATAACGAACCAGTTCAACGTTTAGCCAAATAGTTAAGTTTTTATTTAAAAAAACAATTAATTTTCAATTGTTTTTTATTTAAAATTAAACACTTTTTTGTGTGGAAATATCTACAATTACATTATTCGTTGAAAATTAATTTTCAATATTCATAATTTCAGTTATAAATTGATCTCTTTTGTTGAAAATTGATCCTTTTTCATTAAAAATTCAACTCTGTGTGGTTTTTTGGTTGAAGGTTCATCTCTTTGGTTGAAACTTTATTTTGTTGAAAGTTCGTTTTTTCTTTTGGTTTAAAATTAATTTTTTGAACTGAAAATGTAACTTTTTCATTATTTGTTGAAATTTGATCTTTTTTAGTTAAAAATGCAACACTTTGTGTGAAAATGACATTTTTGTGGAAAATTCAAACGTTTTACAGAAAATTCGTCTTCTGACTTGGAACATTCATCAGTTTAGTTAAAAACTTTTATCCTTGGTTGAAAATTAGTTTTTTTCCAAATAATTTTTCAACTGTAAATTTATATTTTCCATTT
Organism: Andricus curvator; assembly: GCA_932195095.1. NCBI lineage: Eukaryota > Metazoa > Arthropoda > Insecta > Hymenoptera > Cynipidae > Andricus > Andricus curvator. The sequence goes on from CAKNYM010051320.1 coordinate 183,067, forward strand.
TTGGTTGAAGATAGTGGAATTTTCAACCAAAGAAGATTAATTTTCAACTAAACATTAGCGTTTTTATATGGAAAAATGAAATTTCTCTTAAAACATGAATTTTTGAACAAAAAAAAAAACAAATTGAAAAAAAAGGTTGAATTTTCAACCAAGAAAGATTTCAGTTAAATTTTCAACCAAGGAAGATTTTTAGTTGAAATTTTAACAAAAATATTAATTTTTAACAAAACTGTAATTTTCTACCAAAATAGTTGAATTTTTAACTCAAAAAGATTTCAACAAAAAAGATGAATTCTCAATAAAAAAGGATAATTTATTTTTAAAAAGAAAATTGTTGAATTTTCAAACAAATGATAACATTTTTAACTAAAAATATAATCGCGAGGAGGAAGCAACTGCAGAAGAGAAAAAGAAATAGAAATACGGAATGAGACCATTTAAAATTAAAAGTCAAAAGTTTCTAGTTTATTATCCTTCACAAGTTATTTAAACTTTAAAGGGTCTCTTGAGAAATTCCCAGACTTTTGCAAGATTTTTTTTCCAGAATCCCTGACTGCAGCCTGATTTCCAGGGTTTCCCGGACCTACAGCCACCCGGAGCAGTGTAAACCAATTACAGGGTGATATTAGAGACACATTACCGAAATATTAAGTACTTTCCTTTATTAAATTGTATGTCAGCAGCCATTAGTAAATCTCGAGTTCTATATATGCAGACACCATTATAATGACTGCTCTTTCCTTATGTACAGGGAGTTATTCGAAGTTGAATATTAAAAGAAAAGCACCCTATCCGAAGATAAACCAGGACCGATGGTTCAATATGAGAGTATTGTGAAAAAATCTAAGTGAGGTAAAGGGATTTGGGCCTGGGGAATTCCGTGTCTGCCGCCAGAAAGGTCAGGTAAAAACAAAGCAAAAACAAGGTATAACAGCCAGACCCCTTGTGCCCCTTTAGGGGTAATGGCGCGTTTTGTCTCGGAGTCGAAGCTGTCGAAGGTTCCTCCCAGTCCACGTGGGTTACATTTACCATCTTAGCAGGTCATAAATAATAAATATTCTTGGTCTCATGGTCTGTGAGTTCACTCCTTGTATTTTCACTTTTTGCTTCCTATCCATTTAGATTAGATGAGATAGATCAGGCTGATTAGAGTCCTTCAAAATCCACTTGTCTAGATCCAATCTGCAAATATCTTCAAGTTTTCTACGTTTACTGCTATACCTAGCTCTTCTATTATATTTGTGTATTACGAAGACTTTCTACACCCCGAAACGATTATTAAGTTTACCTCGAGTTACATCAATGTTTATGGTGCTGGTTTTTCCCCCGGGACCCTTGACGCTCGATTTTACTGCCTACTGGGTGTGAAATGACCGCAGGTAGAATATCGTCTTGACTTGCTGATTGCTGATTTCCAAGTACAGGGGTTGAACCCATATTTTCTCAAGAGTTATTGGAGCAATTAAGTTGAGTTGATCTGTAATTGATGCAGCCGAGGCACGCGCCTCAATCAGGAATAAAAATTAATATTTTTGGAAAATAATATTCAAAAAAGGTATACTCAAAGAAAGTCAAATTCTGTAACGAAATTGTAAAATAGAGAAGCATGTTTCCGAAAATTAGTTTAAAAAAATATAAACTCAAAAATGTCAATTACCAGTTTAATAGTGAACCAAACCAAACTCACGATTACACTGTTTTTTGGAAATATACTTCTCTCATTTAAATTCTTTTCGTGCAATACGGTTACATATATAGACTTTTTCGAGTTTATGTTTAAAAAACTGATTTTTGGAACCATACTTTTCATTAAGGTTTTTTGCGCAATTCTGTTACACAATTTGCGAGGGGTTAATTACTTCTGCAATCTGGTATGTACACACGCTCTGCAATCTCATGCAAGCCAATGCAATCTTTTAAAATCTCTTGTAATCTCCCCTAATGGAAGTATTATAGGAAATTCAGTAAAGGTTTATAATATAATGGCCTTCCTATATTGAATTTCTCACAATTTTTTTTGAATTCTAGAAAAATCATAAGAAAATCAGTATAGAAATAAAGAATGTTAAAATATTGAAAGAACTGATGCAAAAATATAAAAAGTACAAACAAATGATTTATTCATATATTTCACGTAGGATTTCAACAAATTTTAAGAAATTTCCAGGAATTTCAGATAATTTCCACGGATTTTAAGACATTTCATCAGATTTCATAAAAATTTCTGGGAATTTAAAAATTTTCCTAACACTAGGTGATTTTGAAGGATTTCAAAGAATTTCAACTACTTTCGAGGGCCTTTCACGGATTTTAAAGCTTAAAAAATATTTTTAGGGATTATCAAGAATTTCAAATAATTTCAAAAGATTTGATTGATTTATTTAATCCAAAGGATTAAAAGAGGCTTCAAAAATTTCAAAGGATTTCAAGAATTTTATAGGTTTTCCAAAGATTTCAAGATATTTATAGTAAGATATGGAAAATAAATTAAATTAAATGTCAAGGGATTCCTGTGATTCCAAAGATTTCAAGGGATGTTAAAAATTTTTAAGGAATTTCCAGAAATTCCAGAGAATTTCCACGAATTTGGGCGATTTCGTCAAATTTCATAACAATTTCACGGAATTTTTAAGATTTCTAAACATATAAGGCAATTTAAATGGATTCCAAAGAATTTCATCTACTTTCGAGTGTATTTTACAGATTTTAAAGCTTTTAAAAGTATTTTATGGGATTTTAAAACATTTTAACTAAGTTTAAAAGATTTTATTGGTTTTTAAATAATTTAAAAATATATCCACGGATTTCAAGAAATTTCGAAACATTGCAAGGGATTTTAGAGGATTTTGAAGATTTCCAAACATTTCCGGTTATTTTAAGAAATCCAAAGGACTAAAAGAAATAAAAAAATTTTCAATGAATCTTAAAGAATTTGGTGAGATTTCGAAAGATTTCAAGATATTTCTAGTGAACTACAGAAAATAAATTAAATTAAATTAAATATCAAGGTTTTCCAAGAATTCCAGAAATTCGAGATAATTTCTAGAAATTCAAGAGAATTTACAGGAATTCTAGAAAATTTCCACGAATTTTAAGTGACTTCGTCAGATTTCATTAAATATTTCACGGAATTTAAAAGTTTTTCAAACATTATACCAGACGATTTGAAGGGATTTTAAAGCTTTTAAAAGTATTTTATGGGATTTTTAAACATTTCAACTAATTTTAAAGAATTTTATCGGATTTCAAGTGTTTTAAAAATATATCTACGGATTTCAAGAATTTCTGAAACATTGAAAGGGGTTTAAGAGGATTTTAAAGATTTCCGCATATTTTTAGAAGTCCAAAGGATGAAAGAAGTTAAAAAAAATTTCCAGGGATTTCTAAGAATTTTGTAGGATTTTCGAAGTTTTTAAGATATTTCTAGTGAACTATGGAAAATAAATTAAATTAAATTTTAAGGGATTCCCAGCGATTCCAAAGATTATGTAAAAAAGGGATGTAAAGGAATTTCCAGGAATTCCAGAACATTTCCAGGAATGCCAGAGAATTTACAGAAATTCTAGAGAATTTCCACGAATTTTAAGCGATTTCTTGAAACTTCATAAAAATTTTACGGAATTTAAAAGATTTCTGAACATATTAGGCTATTTTAAGGGATTCTGAAGAATTTCAAATACTTTTGAGGGTCTTTCACGCATTTTGAAGCTTTTAAAAGTATTTTATATAAGATTAACCAACATTTCAATTAATTTAAAAATATTTCATCGTTTTCAAGAGATTTAAAAATATTTCCACGGGATTCCAAGGAATTTCGAAACATTTCAAGGGATTTTTAAGTTTTTCAAGCATTTTAGGGTATTTTAAGAAATCCAAAGGATTAGAAGAATTTAAAAAAATTTCAAGGAATTTCAAAGAATTTGGTAAGATTTCCAAACAATTCAAGATATTTCTAGTGAACTACGGAAAATAAATTCCATTAATTTTAAAGGATTCCTAGCAACACCAAAGATTTCAAGGAAATTTTAAGGAATTTCAAGGAATTTCCAGAGAATTTCCACGAATTTTAAGCGATTTCGTCAAATTTTATGAAAATTTCAAGGAATTTTAATAATTTCCAAACATTTCAGGCGATTTTAAGGGATTCCAAAGAATTTCAACTAATACTTTTGAGGGTCTTTCGGGGATTGTAAGATGTTCAAAATTATTTTATGGGCTTTTAGGAAATATTTCAACTAATTTTAAAAATTTTCATAGAATTTCAAGAAATTTAAAAATATTTCCACGGATTTCAAGGAATTTCGAAACATTGCAAGGGTAAAATCCTAATTATTAAAATAATAAAATAATTATTTCCGGGTATTTAAGAAATGTAAAGGATTAAAAGAAATTAAAAAAGTTTCAAGCAATTTCAAAGAATTTTGTAGGATTTCCAAAGATTTCGAGATATTTCTAGTGAAATATGGAAAATAAATTAAATTAAATATCAAGCGATTCCTAGCGATTCCAAAGAATTCAAGGAATGTTAATGAATTTCAAAGAATTTCCAAGAATTCCAGAGAATTTTCATGAATTTCAAGCGATTTCTTCAAATTTCATAAAAATTTCTCGGAATTTTGAAGATTTCCGAACATATTGGGCGATTTTAAGGGATTCCAAAGAATTTCAACTACTTTCGAGGGTCTACTAGGGATTGTACGGAGTTTAAAAGTATTTGATGGGATTTTAAAACATATATGTCAACTAATTTGAAAAAATTTCATCGGATTTCAAGAGATTTACAAATATTTCCACGGATTTCAAGGAATTCCGAAACATTGCAAGGGATTTTAGAGGATTTTAAATATTTCCAATCGTTTCGGGGTATTGTAAGAAATCTGAAGGATTGAAATAAATTTAAAAAAATGCAAGTAATTTCAACGAATTTTGTAGGATTTCTAAAGATTTTGAGATATTTCTAGTGAAATATGGAAAATAAATTAAATTAAATATCAAGAGATTTCTAGCGATTCAAAAGATTTCAAGGGATGTTATTGGATTTAAAAGAATTCTAAGAATTCCACAAAATTTTCAAGAATTCCAGAGAATTTCCAGAATATCTAGAGAATTTCCACGAATTTTAAGCGATTTCTTCGAATTTCATAAAAATATCACGTAATTTTAAAGATTTCCGAACATATAAGACGATTTTAAGGGATTCCAAAGAATTTCAACTACTTTCGAGGGTCTTTCAGGGATTGTACGGCGTTTAAAAATATTTTATGGAATTTTAAGACATTTGGACTAATTTTAAAAGATTTCATCGGTTTTCAAGAGACTTAAAAATAATATAATAATATTTGAAGAAACCCAAAGGATTAAAAGAGAATAACAAAATTTCCAAGAATTCCAGAAAATTTTCAGAAATTCAAGAGAATTTACAGGAATTCTAGACAATTTCCAAGAATTTTAAGCGATTTCGTCAGATTTCATTAAATATATCACGGAATTAAAAATTTTTTCAAACATCATACCAGACGATTTGAAGGGGTTCCAATGAATTTCAACTACTTTCCAGGGGGTTTCACGGATTTTAA
>CAKNYM010051320.1:188652-199962 GCA_932195095.1 Andricus curvator
TTCTAGAGAATTTCCACGAATTTTAAGCGATTTCGTCAGATTTCATTGAATATTTCACGGAATTTAAAGGTTTTTCAAACATTATACCAGACGATTTAAAGGGGTTCCAATGAATTTCAACTACTTTTGAGGGTCATCCACGGATTTCAAAGCTTTTAAAAGTATTTTATGGAATTTTTAAACATTTCAACTAATTTTAAAGAATTTTATCGGGTTTCAAGTGCTTTAAAAATATATCTACGGATTTCAAGGAATTCTGAAACATTGAAAGGGATTTGAGACGATTTCAAAGTTTTCCAAACATTTCCGGTTATTTAAAGAAATCCAAAGGATTAAACGAAATTTAAACGATTTCAATGGATCTTAAAGAATTTGGTAAGATTTCGAAAGATTTCAAGTTATTTCTAGTGAACTACAGAAAATAAATTTAAATAAATTAAATATCAAGGGATTCCTAGCGATTCCAAAGATTTCAAGGGATGTTAAGGAATTTCAAGAAATTTTCAAGAATTCCAGAAAATTTTCAGAAATTCAAGAGAATTTACAGGAATTCTAGAGAACTTCCACGAATTTTAAGCAATTTCGTCAGATTTTATTAAATATTTCACGGAATTTAAAAGTGTTTCAAACATTATACCAGACGATTTGAAGGGATTCCAATGAATTTCAACTACTTTCGAGGGTCTTCCACGGATTTTAAGGCTTTTAAAAGTATTTTATGGGATTTTTAAGCATTTCAACCGAATTTAAAGAATTTTATCGAGTTTCAAGTGTTTTAAAAATATACCTACTTATGTCAAGGAATTCTGAAACATTGAAAGGAATTTGAGCGGATTTGAAAGATTTCCAAATATTTTCGCGTATTTTAAGAAGTCCATAGGATTAAAAAAGATTTAAAAAATTTCAAGAGATTTCTAAGAATTTTGTAGGATTTCGAAAGTTTTTTAAATTTCTAGTGAACTACGGAAAATAAATTAAATTAAATTAAATTTGCAGGGGTTCCTAGAGATTCCAAAGATTTCAAGAAATGTAAAGGAATTTCCAGGAATTCCAGAGAATTTACAGGAATCCTAGAAAATTTCCACGAATTTTAAGCGACTTCTTCAAACTTCATAACAATTTCACGGAATTTAAAAGATTTCCGAAAATATTAGGCGATTCTAAGGGATTCCGAAGAATTTCAACTACTTTAGGGTCTTTCACGGATTTTGAAGCTTTTAAAAGTATTTTGTATAGGATTAACCAACATTTCAATTAATTTAAAAATATTTTATCGGTTTTCAAGAGATTTAAAAACATTTCTACGGGTTTTCAAGAAATTTCGAAACATTTTAAGGGATTTTCAAGTTTTTCAAACATTTCTGGGTATTTTAAGAAATCCAAAGGATTAGAAGAAATAAAAACATGTCAAGGAATTTCAAAGAATTTGGTAAGATTTCCGAAGAATTCAAGATATTTCTAGTGAACTACGGAAAATAAATTCAATTAATTTTAAAGGATTCCTAGCAACACCAAAGATTTCAAGGAAATTTTAAGGAATTTCAAGGAATTTCCAGAGAATTTCCACGAATTTTAAGCGATTTCGTCAGATTTTATGAAAATTTCACGGAATTTCAAGAATTTCCAAACATATCAGGCGATTTTAAGGGATTCCAAAGAATTTCAACTACTTTTGAGGGTCTTTCAGGGATTGTAAGATGTTTAAAATTATTTTATGGGCTTTTAGGAAATATTTCAACTAATTTTAAAAATTGTCATCGGATTTCAAGAGATTTAAAAATATTTCCACGGATTTCAAAGAATTTCGAAACATGCAAGGGATTTTAGAGGATTTTAAATATTTACAATCATTTCCGGGTATTTAGGAAATCTAAAGGAATCTAAAAGAAATTTAAAAAGTTTCAAGTAATTTCGAAGAATTTTGTAGGATTTCCAAAGATTTTGAGATATTTCTAGTGAAATATGGAAAATAAATTAAATTAAATATCAAGCGATTCCTAGCGATTGCAAAGATTTCAAGGAATGTTAATTAATTTCAAGGAATTTCCAAGAATTCCAGAAAATTTCCAGAAATTCCAGAGAATTTACAGGAATTCTAGAGAATTTCCACGAATTTCAAGCGATTTCTTCAAATTTAATTTCCGAACATATTAGGCGATTTTAAGGGATTCCAACGAATTTCAACTACTGCGTCGAGGGTCTTCCAGGGATTGTACGGCGTTTAAAAGTATTTTATGGGATTTTAAAACATATTTCAACTAATTTAAAAAAATTTCATCGGATTTCAAGAGACTTAAAAATAATATAATAATATTTGAAGAAACCCAAAGGATTAAAAGAGATTAACAAAATTTCAAGAGATTTCTGAGAATTTTGTAGGATTTCCAAAGATTTCAAGATATTTCTAGTGAACTATGGTAAATAATGAAATGAAATTAAATTTCAAGGGATTTCTAGCATTTCCAAATATTTCAAGGGATGTTAAGGAATTTCAAGGAATTTCACAAGATTGAAAGGAGTTTGATAAATTTCTAAGCACTTTAAAGATTTCTAGCGATTTGAACGGATTTTTTACAGAGAAATTGAATGAATATGTTCAATTTAATTTATATTGAAGGAATTTAAAATGATTTATACTTGTTTTTTAAAATGGATTGTTGCGTCTTCCAAAGATTTCAAGGGTTTCCAACGGATTTCAAAACATATACAGTATTTCAAGGGATTTCAAAGAATTTTGTAGGATTTCCAATTATTTGAAGGGATATTAAAGTATTTCCAGAAATTTCACAAGATTTAAAGAATTTTAATAAATCTCAAAGGATTTTGAGGAATTCAAATGCATTCTAGGGATTTAAACAGTTTTTTTTAGAGAACTTTAAGGACTATGTTTAATTTAATTTATATTCCAAGGGATTTCAAATGATTTCTACTTTACGAAATAAATTAAATTTTGTTACAATTGATGAAGGAACTCAAAACAATCCAAAGGATTTGAAAGATTTTAAATCATTTTAAATAATTGCGAAGATTTTCGAGGGTAAAAAAATGATGTCAACGAATTTGGTGTGATTTTCAAAGATTCCAAGGGGTTTCAAAGAATTTCACGAGATTTTAGGGATTGTATAAGACCTCCAACTATTTCAATGATTTTAGGGGATTTTACAAATTTCAACGAGTTTTCACAGGTTTTAGCAGATTACGGCATTAGGGCTGCCGTTCTGTAAACTTCGGTTCTTGGTCAACTCTACAAATAAATATTTGCTCGGTAAGTATTTACAGAAAACGTTTTTTATTGTTAGCAGTTTTTCACTGATTTCTGTGTCAGGTGGGGAAGTTATTTGTTGTCATCAAAGTGATTATACAAAAAATTATTTTAGACAACTATTTTTTTAAACTCGGTGAAAGTTTGATCAAATCTATATTGTATTTGCTGAAGATACACACATGCATAACAATTTTTAATTGAAAAAATGAATGAAAAAATTAAAATGCCGTTTTAAAGCACTGCCGAGTATTTAAAGCCTAAAATAAAAAATAATCTATTGAGCTCTTTTTTTAAAAAATGATTAAAATTGTTTTTCTACTTTTTCAATATATTCCCATAAAAACTAATGAAGAGTAAAGTTTTATTCACATAATTTCTTTAACTTTTTATTTTGAAATAAGATCTAAGTACTCAAGAATTAGAAAAAAGGGATGAAAAATGGATTTTTACAAAAAGCATGAAATTTTTTAATTTTTGGAAGTTTCCGCTTTCGAATTTCCAGTTTTTCAATGTTGTAGTTTCAAATACGAATATTTGAAACGTCAGGACAATTTCACTTTTAAATCTTTCAAAATTGCAAATTTTTATATTGAAAGCCTTGATAGTCAGTTTTGAAATTAATATTTTGAGATTGAAATATTTTAAATTGTTTCGTTTCAATTTTAAACTTGTACAATTTTCTGGTATTTTAAATTCTTAGAAATCCTATAATATCAAATTGAAAGCCTTGATAGTTACAGGATTTTCAGTTCAAAGGATTTGTAAATAAACAATTTTGAAACTATAATGCCTCCGAAATAAATTCAAAACAATGAAAAATTAAGAAAGCAATCAAATTCAAGCATTAAAATGAGAAGATTTTAGAACTAGGCATTGCAAATTTTCTTATTTTTTATTTTAAAATGTTCTAAAATATTGAATACACTTGAAAGTCAACTCAAAATAAATTGCAATCTTGTTTTGTATTTTTTAAATTTAAATTTTCGATATAATATATCTTAAAATTGTAAATTTAATGTAAATTGTAAATTTAATGGCTACAATTTTAGAGTTCCGAATTTTCAAGCAGAACACTAAATTTTCCATTTTTCCTTCTCATAAGTTTTAATTTTGCAATCAAAATTGAAATGGTTGAATTTTAAAGAATACAATCAACATTTTGAAAATTGTTAATTTTAAAACGATTTAAGTTTACCTAAAAAATTGAGATTTTTAAGAGTTTGCGTACAAACAAATGTTAATATATTGAATCTTGATGACTAAAAATTTGTTCAGTTTTAAATGAAATTCGAATTCGTTCAATTGTCAATGTTCCACAGTAGAATTTTTTTAATTTTTGATGTTTCCCATTTAAAATTACTTTGTCTTTTGAACGTTTTTATAGAATAATTTAATTTTAGAGGTTTATAATTATTGAAACATTTTTCCATTTTGAATGGTGAATTTATTTTTTTATAATAGAAAAATTTGTCCAATCAATTTTAATGTTAAATTATAACTTTTTAATTCACTAAAATTTAAAAATTGTATAGAATATCAGAAGCTTTGACTTTGAAGCATTCAATTTAGTTTTCAATTTCAAACTGTCAAATTTTAATTGCTTCGAATTGAAAATTATTTAAATTTAAAAGTTATACATTTTTAATTGTTTCATTTAAAACGCTTTTCATTCGACACAGAACAATTTCTATTCATTGAATGTTAAATTATTCAATTTGACAATTCTAATTTCAAAATATTCAATTTTTAACGTTTTGAAATAGTCCTATTTTCGAAATTTCAATCTGAAATCATTCTATTTCGAGATTCTTCAATTCAAAATAAAACTGTTCAATTTTGAATAAACGAAATGTCTACTGTCTAGACACCGAAAATATTTCGTCCACGCTCACCGAATTTTGGCGGCGAACCTATAGCCACCCTTTCCAGTATTATATTTTTTGTAATTTTATATTTGTTGCGAATATAATGTATTTTCAAATAGAAATAATAAACAGTTCATTTTTTCTTAGGAAAGTAAAAAACAACACCAATGCTGCTCAGAAATTTATTTCAAAATGTTTTTCTAGTTATAGTTTTTCATTTATTTAAAAAAATCGTGAATGCTTCCTCTATGAGGAAGCAAGAGCTCATGAATAAGCACCATTCAAGATTATAAATACAAACAAAATGAAAACACAATTCACAATCGTTCAATATATATATTTTTTTAATTTCAAAAGCTTTCGATTCGAAATTATTAATTATCAATAATTGTTTCAAAAAATTTAGAAAATCTCAATATTTCTAAATTTGTTTTGAAATTCTTTATATTAATAATGTTAGGCAATAACAATCTAGAAACGTGAATGTGCGCTTCGCGCGCGTGCATTTCCTCCTAGTGTGAAATAAAATAAAGTATCCTTTAGTTTTAATTTATCACAATACGAAAAATAGATACAAGCTTCATTTCTATACGCTGGCATCCGTGAAGGGGCGGAATGGGGCGAAAGCGCGCTCGGTATAAATCGCAGGGCGGTAATGGAATTCTCAACAGGGGTTCCATTGACGCGACTGTGAAATGTCGTACTCGGGAGTAAATAGAACGCCACTTTGATCGTTGTTGTCATCGCGCCGCCATCGCCATCGTCGTCGCTCTCGAGAAAATGGCGTGATGCTGGATACACTGGTCGTGGTCCTATAGGTCCTATATATATAGGCTATATACGTCATGGGAAAACGATTAGATTAGCGACCGCGTCAGTCCACGTGTGAACTCTCCCATAGAAAAAGCACATGGTACCTTACATTAGACGTCGAGAGGTTTTGTTCATATATCTCTATCTATATGTACGAATCGAATCAACATCAAATCAATTTCTTCTTTTTCTATTCTCCAGCAATCTATAACAAAAAAACTAGACCTTCATCTATTACTTTTATTTGACACTAAAGACGCTAATTAAAAAGAAATTGTTCAAATATTTAAGAAGTCTTGTTTTTGTTATAGGGTGATTGCCAAAAAGTTGAACATTTTAGACAATGAGATTTTCGAGAAAGAAAATTGTCCAAAGTGGCCAATTTGTACATTTTAAACAGAAATAGCTCTTATAGCAGAGGTGGCATTATGCGACATTCGGCCACGATAAAACAAAAGAATTTCCAAAATCTTTTACAGATATATGCAGATCGGTGAAAATATTCAAAAATATAGGAAAAATAACGATTCATTCGATTTTGGCTTCAGCGTTTCAAAATATCGTCTCATTCTATGGTATATATATTAGGCTGGTTCAAAAAAATCGACTATTTTTTTTCTCGAAACCTCCACATAAAAACTTCCGGAAAAGTGTGAAAAGACGCCTGTGAAAATCAGAGCTCTTAATATTAATATTTAGAGGTCGCTCATCGCGAATTTCTATTTCCCATTTAAATAGCATGTGAATTGTTTTTTTATTTGGAGTTTTGTAACTCTTAAACGGCTTAATGAATTGCTGAGGCCATAAAATATTCTTGAAGGGAATTCTACGGTCTACAAAAAAGTTCTCTAATGATTTTTTCATAAATTCACTCCTTCAAAAGTTATTTAAGGTTAAAGTTGAACACATAATAAATTTATCGTTTTTTTCTCAATTTTTGAAAAAATTTTGAAATTTATCACTAATTATCGTAATATTCTTCTCGGAAATTTGATAGTTCATAATTTTCTTTGAAAAAAAGATCGTTTAACAATTTTTAAATCGAAAACCTCAGTATCTTCAATCAAGATACTGAGCTTTTCAATTTAAAAATTGTTGAACGATCTTTTTTTCAAAGAAAATTATGAACTATAAAATTTTTGAACAAATTATTACGATAATTAGTGATAAATTTCATAATTTTTCCAAAAATTAAGAAAAAAAACGATAAATTTATTATGTGTTCAACTTTAACCTTAAATAACTTTTGAAGGAGTATATATATGAAAAAATCATAAGAGACCTTTTTTGTAGAACGTCGAATTCCCTATAAGAATATGTTATGGTCTTAGGCTTAGCAATTCATTATGCCGTTTAAGAGTTACAAAACTCAAAATTAAACAAAAAAATTGCACATGCTATTTAAATGGGAAATAGAAATTCGCGATGGGCGAACTTTTCACAGGCTTCTTCTTACACCTTTCCGGAAGTTTTTATGTGGTGGTTTCGAAAAAAAAATAGTCGATTTTTTTGAACCAGCCTAATATATATATATATATATATATATATATATATATATATATATATATATATATATTATGACAATACGGAGCGTTACCGGACGTTTAATAAAAAATACAATACGGCGAAAATTACATATACTCCTATTTTTTGAGCTATTGCTAAAGTGTCTTAATTTTTATAAGATTAAAACGAAATTTGTCTCCTAATAATCATTCGAAAGATGATCAGAATCTAGTCTAATATAACCTCAAGTAAAGCTACATCCCGTCTGGAAAAATCTCCTGGCGCTGGCCCGGCCTAAACCACACCGTCTGGTTGCCAGTCTTGACGCTGTCCAGATGGTCTGGCCTGGGCCTGGACAAATGTGTAACTTTTCTTTCTTGCCCCAGTCCAGACCGTATTGTCAGCCGCTAATTATTGGCTGGTCAACCACTAGTTAGGGACTGGACTCCCTTTATTTATTGAATTAAGGTAAATGTCCCAGTAATCGTGACCTTAGTCCCAGTAATCGTGATGCCAATTTTCTTGCTTTTTATTTAATTTGAATGAACGCAATTTCGATTTGATATTACAAAATGCTAAAAATAAGTGGGTTTTATCATTAAATGTTACTCTCAACACATTTTTTTAACAGTATGTATATTCAAACTATAACCAAGTTTCACGATTACTGGGACAAGAAGGTCAAGTTAACAATAAGAACAGTCTTGTTTTAATAGTGTGAATTTCGTACTTTTTATCATATTTTTATATTATTTCTATAATATTTACGGATCGAACTTAGAACATTTTTGTTCTGAAATAGCTGATCCTCGCCAGTCCTGGGCCAGACCAGAACTTCCAGACGAACTTAGAAATTGTATTGCACTTGGATAGCTGAGTAGCGTCATTCCTGGGCCAGGCCAGACCTGCCAGACTAGACGGTCTAGATACTCTAGATAAAGTCAGACCTGTGCAAGACTAGCGCCAGACCTCGGCCTGACCTGACACCAGACTGCCATGAAATTTTCCCATGGCAAATTTGATAAAAAAATTGTGAAATCCCACCGTTAATTACTGCATGTCCACAATAAACTTTTAGAATGCACACTGTGTCAGACAAAAAACTTGTGGGACAAACTTTGAAGTGATATTTAAAATTCTTTATAAATCTAAAATGTTGAACTTGGCTTCTAATCATGATGATTATATTTTTCAACTTAGTTTGACCCTTAAACTTAAAGGACACTTGGTGTCACTGTGTCCCACGGGCTTTCCTAGTTTTTTCCGATTGTCTACGTTTTTTTTTCAAGAATTTTTGTCGAATAGTTAAATTATCGCTGAGGCTTTGGAGATATTTTATTACTATTTTGTATTATTTCAACATCACTCATGATTTTTTTCAGCCAAAAATATCTGGAGGTGAATTTGGAGGTGTGTCCTTTATAAAGGACTCAAATATTTAAAAAAAAATGTTAAGCATTATTTAGCAATTTTTCATTTCAAATTTGTAGTTTGAGACAGGTGCGTTATCTTACATTTTTAGTACTTTTTTATTCGGCGCTGAATATAATATTACGGAATTTTCTGTAAAATAACCGGTCAAGTGTAGCGCTAGGCTAGTATATTACAGAATTTTCCGTCACGTTAGCCCTGAACGAGCTGGAAAAGGGAAGAAAACTAGAAAAGTCTTACGGAAAATTTCGCAGCGGTAGACAGTTCGTTTTTATTTATAATTTCTAAACATGACATCTAAAATGCTGCAGCTTTACTAAATTTTTTTGTTATATAAGTGCTTTATTGAGATATTTGTAGATAAAATTTATTAATCAAAGAAAATGTGAAAAAATTCTGGGATTCGGCCAATCACCAACCTTTTGGAAATTACCTTATAATGGCTTGATTTCAGTGAATAGAGCAAATGCCTAAGTTTATCCTTTTTCGAGTCATACATTTAGAGTGTCTACTAACCGGGAAAACCAAGAAATAGCCGGGTATTAAAATAAACCGAGAAACCTGGGAAATAAACGGGAATACAAATTTGAGGCAGGAATAACATTTAAGTTTTGGACAATGTGATTACATTGTTGTGGAAAATCTGATTTCCAAATAAGTAATTTTATTTCATGATAAAATTTATTTCTAAATATTAATAATGAAAGAAACCGTTTAATTGTAAATTAATTTTTAATAATAGGAACACTATCGGCACCGTTAATGAAAAAATTATCGATACCGTCTACAAGATTTCTAGGAAAACTTTAAACGATAGG
This sequence comes from Andricus curvator, assembly GCA_932195095.1. NCBI lineage: Eukaryota > Metazoa > Arthropoda > Insecta > Hymenoptera > Cynipidae > Andricus > Andricus curvator. The sequence goes on from CAKNYM010051320.1 coordinate 198,351, forward strand.
CTTTATTTTAAAGGATTAATTGTAGGCCATGGCTACGTGTGGCGAAATTTTGATACAATTAGGGGGATCTAAAAAAGGGGCTATTTGCACGGGAATTTCGGAACGAATAGCCAGATTTTTTCGGTACGTGTAGACACTTCCTTGATTTTGAGATTTCAAGATCGCAAAATATTTCGAAAAAGAATCTGGAAGATTTGAACATCATTTTTTTAATTTTGCAAGATCTTAACATTTTTTAGGATAACTGAATTATTTCAAAAGACATTTTAAAGTTTTGAAAAGATTGGGAAATGTCTTGAAACTTGAGAAGATTATTTAAAACATTTTAAACAAAATGTAGATTTGTTAATATCTTCAAAAAAAGAAGTTTTTAAAGAATTTTGAAAGGTTTCCAGAGAATAAAAAAAATTTCATAAGATTTCTGGGAAAATTTTCAATGATTTTTGATTTAAAAAAATTAATTCAAAGAAAATATTTAAATACATTTCAAAAGAATTCCAAAATTGTTAAAAAAGATTTCGGAAGATTGTAAGGTAATTTTTTTAATTATGTAAAATCTTTTTTAATTTTAGGAAAAATACGAATCATTTTACAAGATATTTTGAAGGTTTAGAAGTTATTATGCAGATTATTCTTTAAATTCCAGGATAAATTAAAACCATTTAAAAGATATTTAGGAAGTTTAAAATTTAAAAGAATATTCAAAAATAGTTTTTGAATAAAGGATTTAAAAAAAGTTAAAACAAAATGTCATGGATTTTTGAAGATTTCGAAACAAAATTTAGAAGCCTTTAAAGAATTTTGAAAGGTTTAAAGAAAATAGAAAAATTTTCTTAAGATTCATCTGAAAATTTCAAATGATTTTTTATTTTATATTATAATTCTAAGAGAAAATCGAAAATGATTTCAAAACATTTCAAATGATTTCGTACATTCGAATAAGTAAAATAACACTTCGAATAACAAAATAAAATATTTTAAAGCAAAATTGGTCAATTTTGCAGGATTAGAAAATTGTATAAAAAACTTGAGTATAAGTTTAGGAGATATTTAGAAGTTTCGAAAAGATTAAAAAATAATTTAGAATTTGTAAAGATTTCAAAAAATGATTGTTAATAAAATATGAATTTTTGAAGATTTTGAACAAAAAATTTAGATATAGTTTTTAATTTCTTCGGTATTAGCAATTAATTGTTCAACTTTTTTGTTAGAACAAGGAAATAATGAATTAGATTAACAAAAATAATTGTTTAAACCATTTATTATTATTCATAATAATATTCTTTTAGAATAATGCTAGGAAATTGCCATTTTTTCTCAAATTATCCACTTTTTGTCCACTTTTCAGTTAGACTGAGGTAATAATTATTACTATAAAAATTGATTATAATTAATTCAAGTTGAATAAATAAATTGTTTAAACAAGTTATTATTGCTTATAACTATCTTCTCCTACAGTAATGCTAGACAGTTGCGACTTTTCTGTAATTGTTAACTTTTCTTTGGTTTTTTAGTTGTGAACAAATAATAAATAAAAATTAGGGTGAATCATTTTTTGAATAATACCCGTGCAGAAATCGCCATATATATTACCGATTACCGACTAGGGCCT
>CAKNYM010051320.1:209962-225314 GCA_932195095.1 Andricus curvator
CGCCCAATTATAAGTTGGGCTAAGTTGGGCCGATTTCCACATGGGAAAGTGTTCCAAATCAAACAATTTTAAATAAGTTAAAAATTCGAAAAAATCACAATATTTTGAATGGAATGAAAAGGAATTGAACTGGTATGATTTCTGAATAAAATCGTTTAAAATTGAATAATTTAAAATTGATAGTATTTCAAATCGAAAAATTTTTCATCAGAAGCTCTCAAAATTAAAAAACATCAAACGAAAATTTTGAAAATTGGACAATCTCATTAGAAAGGAGTTGCGAAATTGTATCATGTCCATTTCAAAACTAAGGAATCATAAATATGGTTAACCTTTAAAATTTACTTATTCTAAAATCTTTGAAAATGATATGCTTTCCAATTGGAAATTTTCAAAGTTAATAAATTATAACTTATAGCGCAAAAATTAAACAATTCCAAACTTCGTTTGGAATTGTTCTTAAATCAGGATCTTGAATCTAAATCGTCAAAAATAATTAATTTTAAAATTATGATCAAGATTATTAAAATTCAATCAATCATTTTAATATAAAGTGCTTCAATAAATAAATGCTTCAGTGTAGATAGAACAAGTGAATTGTAGATTATTATTTAGAATATAGTGGTATATAATTCATAATTTAATTCAAAGCAATACTTTTTGTCCAGCCTTGTTGATTTTTGGATTTTTTTTTTGGTCCGACATAAATAAAAAATTCTACCGCATTAAAAAAAATTCACCAGTATATTTTCAGCGATTCTTATGTAACGTTGGATTGAACCTTACTCTTATTTTCTCTTCCTTGAAACATTTCTTCACAAGTACTTATACTGAAAGGTGAAAATATGCGGGCTGACATATTGTACAATGTACACGCATATAGCATTGTTTTTCAAGTTTTAAACTGAAGGGACCATTCTGGAACGTATAGAATTATCCAAATAAAAAAATACGAGTATAGTCTCTCTTAAACTGAGAGTATCTCTTCAAGCCAGTTATTGCACCCTAACAATGAAACATTCCCATCGCCTCAGTCTTCACCCTCCTTATAACTTTATCCTACTCGATTCCCTACGCGTTAAGAGCTACTCATTTTTCTTCTGGAATCTTTTCAATACTTGTATACTGGTAAAATGTAGCAATTTTTATTTCTATGTGCCAACATCGGAGAAACAAATATTTATACATCACAATCACATGCTGTGCTATTGTAGTTTCGTGAAAGGACTGTATATAGTTTCGAAAAGTTATTTGTAAATTTCTATAAACAAATGCCTCACTCGGACATTATCTCGTAGACATTTTTTATTTTCTTTTAAATATTGGTTGTAGTAACCTAATTGTGATCATCAAATTCAACTTTAATAGTCGATCAATGTCAGTGTTAAACTATTAATATATGGGTGAAAATAAAATAGTTAGAATAATTCAAATTAATCACAGTAAGTGTAAAAATATCAAAAATTTCAATTTCTTTAAAACTAATAATAAATTTATCATTTGAGTTGTGAAAAATATTTTTTATGTCGAAATAATCGTTAAATCTGTTTTTAGAGCCTTCATATAGGTAAATTGAGATCAATTTTTGTTTTATTCTAAAATATAAATAGCGAGACAATTAACTTTAAGGTTATTTAAAATCATTTAAAAATTAGGAAATAATGGGAATGTCGATTATCACTGGGAGATTGTATTGACCCTCAATAATTAATTTTGTAGAAATTTTTGTTGTATACGTTGTTGAAGAATAATTCTTCAAAAACATTGTAGTTGAGAATAATTATTATTCTCAACTACAATGTTTTGGATATTTGCTACTACAATTTGATTTTAAACAAAAAACTTTACTTTCACAAAAATAATTTCTAATGATAACAAGAAATTCAGTACATTTTAATTTGAAAATAAAAGACGTAAAAACAAACAAATTTTACTCCAGTGTAAATATTTTCATCAAATGTTTTTCGCTGGAAAGAATCATTTTTTTATAGAATATTAGAATAACTATTTTACTCAAAAATGTGTTTGATAATCTCGTATTTTTACTTAAATATGATTTTGGAAGGGAACAAAACAGACCATTTTTTTACTTTTACAGAAATAATTCCTGATGATAACCGAAAATGTATAACATATTTTCATGAATTCTTTAACTACAATGTTTGAATTTAAAAGCATAATTAAATAATTATGCAACTATAATGTTTTTCGAAAAATTTATATTTTTCACTACATTGTGTGTTTAAAAATGATTTTACTTTCACATAAATAATTTTTAGTGACAACAGAAAGCTCAGTACATTTTAGTTTCAAAAATTAAAATAAACAAATTTTCAAATACAAAAAATTTTTTAACAGAAAATATTGTACATCAAGAGATTGTTTAAGAAATAGAAAAAGAAATAGAATAAGAAAAAAATAAATTTTTTTCAGTTAAATATACCTCGCTAAAAATGATTCTTCGACTGCAATGTTTTTTGACAACTTCAAAAATGTGTTTAAAAATTGGTTTAAAAATTGTTTACTACATTGTAATTGTATTTCGTTAAAATTTTTTTTAGAATACTGGAAGATTTAATAATAGTTATTAATAAAATTGAATAAAATTTAAATTTAAAATTAAAGAATTTATATAATTTCACAACTGAGATATTCACCAAAAAATTACATTTTTGATTGTGAAACACCGTACCTACAAGACATTATGTACTTTTCACAGGTTTAATAAAATTTACTAATGAGGGCCACCGTTGCGTGCCGAAAAGTTTGAAGCAACTTAATTAATTAATATGTAAAAACAATTTTTTCTAATTCACCTAACCCTAAAGCCAACAATGTACATCATTAATTTCTACAAAGTATCGATTATTTTTCTTCTTACAACTAACATCACTTGATGAAAATAAATGTTGTGTTACCGAATGACAGGGTAATCCAAATTTTTGTATAATTGTAAACTATATTTTTTACGTAGGAATAATCAGCGTTGTGTTAAAGTTAGAATTTTTTGAAAATGCGGAAAAAAAAATGAAAGTATAGTGCCTGAAATTACTTCAATTGGAATCAAAGAAACATGTCATTATTTTGTTATGATACAAACAAATTCATTTTACGATCTGCACGGTGTCGGAATCGCTCAAAAAATAAGAAAATCCTGATTTTGATACGAATTTTTGTTTTAATTTTATTTTTTGATATCTAAACAATGGCAAGTTTTGTCGATTAAAACTGAAAAAATTTTAAGCCCGACATTTTCAACTTTGTTATAAAAATGTACTTTTTTGCTTCACCAGACAATTTTTCTGCACCACGCCATTTTCAGTTTCGAAAATTCGGTTTTTTCGGGCTACCCTATAATATGCATTGCCTCATTTTCTTTTTTTAAATAACACTAGTAATTTATCGTCAGAAAATTACAGTGAAAGAACGACTTCTTGAATGTAGAAATGATAAATATATGTTTTGCGTATAAAATTGTTTATAACAATCAAATAATTGAATTTTTAAATTTAAGTTCATGCATTTAAGTTAATTTCAACAATAACTAAAGTAAACATATTTTTCTTTCACCTTGAAACGCGGTCTATTGCCACATTAGTTTATAGACATTTTTATTAGCAAAACAAATTATATAATTTTGACACTGCTTCTAATTCAGAAATGGTTTTGAAAACAATTTTAATCGGTTCTGGCCAATAAAGTCAATCTAGCTGCAAGAAAGCATAGCAATTGAGAATTTGTTTCTAAAAATATTTATAAAAATAGTTACAAAAATAATATTTGTTATCTTATGATAATTTTTCGTTTCAGCCATGACTCTAATGATAAATATTTGCATTTAGACTCGCAAAAAAATTTTTCTATGGTAAAATAACACAGTTGAGTATTTGTTTACGATAATTAAGGTGAATATTAATAGAATTATTTATAATAATTAATAGTCAGTTTACTTTAACAATTTTTCTGAAGAAAAAAATTTATATCGCTAAAATGTCCTAATTTTTAGTTTATTTCTTTATATATTATTACATTGATTATTAAATCGGGTCAAAAATACGGACTGTGGATAATTAAAAACAGTAAATTCTAGATTTGCACCATTGTGGTCTGACCCCTTTTTCCAGTTCTAAGCGCTTACCTTTATGTACAAGATATAGCCTTTAAACAGGCGCTTTTCCTGTTCAAGTGCATTTTGTCTCACATTTTTAAAATACAAGCTTATATTAAATGTATCCATTAGGGCGATCATAAAAATCTTTTGAAACCTTACGCTCTTATTTTGTGTCTTTTGATGATGAAGGATTTTCCTAATTTTTCGGGAATTTAAAAACAAATGTTTTTTAGTCTCTCAACTCTTCATTTACTCCAAAGCGTTAAAAATACATACATCAAATCATCTAATTAACAAAAAAATTGTATGAGACTTTCTCATCGCTAATGATTGAATGATCATCACTAAGGTCTAGGTACACTGAAATTTGGTGAGCATAGAAATAGTATATTATGCACCTAGGGGATTTTGTATAATGAAGCATAAAATTAATGTTAACCTAATTTATGGTGATTTTAGAGGTGATTTACGGTTACTCATCATAAATTGTCCAAAATTCAATAAAAAAATATCTATACATTTGCGGAAATTTTTGGTCATTTATGGTAATTTTAAGGTGAATATGGTAACTTACCATACATTATCCAAAATTATTTTTTTTAATTTCCATAAATTTCCGGAAATTTATGAAAATTTTCCGTAAGTTGTGGTGATTTTACAGGTAAATATGGTAACTTATCATAAATCACCCAAAATTCATTTAAAAAAATTTCCATAAATTTTCGGAAATTTATGAAAAATGACGGCCATTTATGGTAATTTTATAGGTAAATATGGTAACTTACCATAGAATACCCAAAATTCATTTTTAAAAATTTTCGGAAATTTATGAAAAATTTCGGTCATTTATGGTAAATTTTACAGGTAAATATGGTAACTTACCCAAAATTCATTAAAAAAAATTTCCATAAATTTCCGGAAATTCATGAAAAATTTCGTTCATTTATGGTAATTTTACAGGTAAATATGGTAACTTAACCAAAATTTATCTTAAAAAATTTCCATAAATTTCAGGAAATTTATGAAAAATTTCGGTCATTTATGGTAATTGTACAGGTATATATGGTAACTTACCATGGATTACCCAAAATTCATTTTTAAAAATATCCGGAAATTTATGAAAAATTTCGTTCATTTATGGTAATTTTACAGGTAAATATGGTAACTTACCCAAAATTCATTTTTAAAAATTTCCATAAATTTCCGGAAATTTATGGAAATTCTGGTCATTTATGGTAATTTTACAGGTGAATATGGTAACTTACCATGGATTACCCAAAATTCATTTAAAAAAATTTCCATAAATTTCCGGAAATTTATGAAAATTTTCGGTCATTTATGGTGATTTTACAGGTATATATGGTAACTTTCCATAAATAGCCGCAAAATTCTATTATCTGCAACCAAAATTTCTTCACAGTTTTTACGGTGAGTGGGCTGATAATCATAAAATGCGAGCTCATAGATGCATAATTTTCATTATTCACCTCTGACGTCACTTTTCAGTCCCTAGGGAGTAAAAAGTACTTTTCAGTCCCTAGGGAGTAAAAAGTACTTTTCACTCCCTAGGGAGTAAAAAGCAGAGCTTTAGCCCCGCTTCATAGGCATCGAAAAGGGCTGAAATCATGCATGTGTCATAAAAAAATATTTTCGGTGAGCCCCGGGAAGCTGGTCTTGAAACTTTGTTTTAAATAAATACACTCCAGTCGACCTTAAGTATACCTAAAAATGATCTTCAGGGCATTTATTCAAATCGGGGTTTGCAGGGTTAGATTTCACGGACAAACATTTGAATATTTAGATCTAATTTTTGTGTATACATATTCTAAATATTATTTTCTTTTTCTCTTCAATCTATGTTCTAGTAAAACTGTTTCCATTCTGTTTTAAAATTGAAAAAGTGCAATTTTAATGCGCCTGGCAAAGGTAACCTAGCAGGGTGTGTCATGTTTGCTTTCTCTGGTTTACGCTCGGGTTTATGCATAACGCACCCTGCAAGGTTGCCTTTTTCAGGCGCATTAAAATTGCATTTTTTAAATGATAAAATAAAACAAAAACAGTTTTCTAATAATTGCTTCGTGAGAAAAAAGAAAAGAATATTTAGAATATGTATGCACAAAAATTAGACTGAAATATTCAACCTTTTGGTCGTGAAGTCTGACTCCGCAAAACCGGATTCTAATAAATACCCTCGAGGGCATGTGTCACATATTCGATTCCTATTTCCTACCTTACTGACATTTCCTTTGGACCATATCATTTATTCAATTACACAAGAAATGAGATATTGAGCTGAAAGTTTAGGAAAATAAAGAAAAGAGACTAAGGAACTTGTACGTACTAATATATTTTTACAATTACAATCAAAAATTGTGTGCAAACCTTGTTTTGTAATTGTAAAAATTTATAAGTATCACATGCCGTCAGTTTTTGACAGAAAACATGAGAGAGTAATTGAGGAGTAAACGGACATAACATGATAAATCCAGTTTTTGACAAAATGAAGATAATGATTCTTTCTGGATATGTTTGGAATATCATCAATTTTGATTATCAACCTTCAGTTGGCTAATAATTTTTTTTCTACTCGGTTTCAACGTCTATCCAACAAATAAAATGAATTTTTGAACAAATTTTAATTTTTGAGAACAGATTCATAAAATAAATTTTTAAACAAATTTTAATTTATTAATACAGATTCATTATCATTACGTAAATATAGATACAAATTATTGAACATGTAAGAATTTTTCAAAATTCATAAATAATGTTCCATAGTTAGATAGATAGACGATAGTAAGACGAAGTAGTTCAACTTCCAAATAAGTAGTTGCGAATTTTCAAACGAAAAAAATGGTTCCATAACAAAAAATGTAATAGTTGATATTTTAATCAAGGATAGATTTTCATTTGAAATCAAAGAAATTTGAATGGAATCCTCACAAAGAAAGATTTGTATGTCAATGAAGAAAACAAATTCATCAAAAATGTAGATTTTTTAAGTCAAAAAGACAAGCTTCACAGTTTCAACCAAATAATTTAATTTTCAACTATAAAAGAAGAATTCTCAACAAAATACATACATAAATTTTGACACAAATAGTTTCATTGAGTTTTGATGTTACGTTTATTTGACCAGCGTAGTGTAATAGTTTTTTGTCAATGGAATGTCAGTTTTCGATCTACTGCGGTTGTAGGAAGAATTGGTGGTGCACGGTGGAATGATTGAATCCGCGTAGTCGCCCTCGAAAAGAATCAAGCATATCACAGAAATTTGAACATCACAGGCCTTAGCGATGAGGAGAGAAATATACTTGAAAATGATTACAGACACAAAAAGAGGAAAGTATAACTCCTAGTCAAGGAAATTAAAGATAAAATCAAAACAGAAGAAGAGAAAGAATGCAAAACGATTTTGAAGGAAACAAGAAAATGTTTTATAAATGGGCGTTGATCAATATGAAGGGAAGTAAAAGTACAGAGTTAGCAGCATGAGAAATAGCAAGGGTGAAATGCTATATGATACAGACGGGATACTAGACGCTTTGAGAGGCTCTTTTAATGAATTATTGGGAAGTGAAGCTGTAGGAGTGTAGGGCACCAAAACTGCACAGTATTAACGCTGAAATGCCTAAATACGGTGGCGACTACATACCTTACAGGTTGTGTGGATTGAAAAATGTATGTATCGAGATGGGAGAAGTTCCAGATGACTGGAAAATGGCGATTTTCGTACCAATATACAAAGGAAAGGGGGATTAAAGCAAACTGCAATAATTACAGAGGTATCAGCTTATTAGGTACCGTAAGTGTAATATATTAAAAAATACTTATTCGTAGGGTAATGAAAATAACAGAAGAAAAGATATGGGAAGTCCAAAGTGGTTTTATGCCAGGAAGATCATGTACGGATCAAATATTTAGCTTACGACAGATCACAGAAAAAAAGTTTGAGGGTAAAGAAAAAAGTTTTCTGTGCATTTGTTAACCTGGAAAAGGCGTTTGATAAGGTGGATAGAAGTAAACTTTGGGAAGTCCTGAAAGAGTACGGAGTCAATGGATGGCTCCTACAAGCAATAAAAACAATATATGCTGGTAGCAAAACGAGTGTAAGTGTAAATGGGAAACTAAATGACTGGTTCGATATTATGCAAGGTTTTAGGCAAGGATGCGTTATGTCCGCATGACTATTTATTATATTCATGGACTAGTGTCTCACAATGGCGTGTATCTTGGTAGCCTATTCACTAACGACGGAAAGAGAGCTGGAGAGTTAGATAGGCGTATAAACGAGGGTAATCAGTAGAAAAGTATCCATTATCAGAAGTAAAAATATATCAGTTAAAGCTAAATTTATATATATATATATTTTTTTTTTTAAATTATTTTTATTATATTTATTATAAAGCTAAATAAATATAATTCTATATTTACAGTCACTGTGCTGTACGGTAGCGAGACCTGGAGCTACCAAGAAAAGGATAAAAGAGGAGTTTACTTTTTATTAAAAGTGAGTTAAACATTTGCTTTGTCACCAAAAGAGCATGCATCCAGTCTCTGGATAATGTGGTAATGAGATAATGAGAATCCATACTTCTGGTAATTTGGTAAGGTAAACGTCCCAGTAATCGCCACCATAAGAGATTTCATTGACTTCAAATATTTAGAAAATTGTTTTGGAAGGATTAGTTAAAAAATTATTGGTACTGATTGAAGCATTAAACATCCTAGAATATTATAAAAATTGGTTTTACATTATATTTAATATTACTTCTTATTGATAAACAATTAAAAGTCAAAAAGCACCGATGTCCCAGTCACCGCCATTTCCAAATCTGCCATGTACTAGTAATCGCCAGTCGTTGTCCCAGTCTTCGCCTAAAAGGTTAAGTTTTCTTGAAATCAGTTTTTAGTGATTTGGACGTGTATTTCAAGTGTATCTTTGTATATTAAGTATACTTTAATGAAATGAAAGATGTACTGTTAGTTTTATATTGATTGAGAGATTGAGGCCTCCGAGATGAAATCCGTCGAAACATAACCTCAAAATCGAATCTTCTGATAGTTCCAATACGTCTGATGGACATTATAATAATTAATCATAATAAAAATGAATTTTCTTTTAAAATTTTAGTTTTTATTTCAATTAAAAATATTTTCGAATAAAATTAATATTTTATTGTATAAGAAATAAAGTGGTCTCAAAAATAAATCGAAGTAAATATTTATTAGAATTTTTATCACGATAAGTGATAACTACAATGATGAAATTCTTTTATAATACTGAATATTATAATTAAAAATTATTAACACTTTCCTTTTTAAAATAAAATTCGAAAAATAATATTGAGTTGTATAAAAAGTCATATAACCGAACTTTGTTCTATAAAATGGCTAAGTACAACATAATTACATGGGATACAAAAATTTACACACTGGTAATTTGTATAATTAACTTTTTTGCAACATAAATTATAAACACAATGACGAAATTTGATAAAGTGCAGTGACTAAAAAAATCATGTGTATTTGGAGGTTATGTTCTGTTTACGTTGTCAGAACATTAAAACTATCAATAATTATATATCTGTTACACATTTTTCTTTATATTATGCAGTATAGATTAATGTTAGCTAATGAAAAACTACTAAATAAATATTAACTTCACTAAAAAATGATAATAAACTAAAAAATTGCTGATGTATATATATATATATATATATATATATATATATATATATATACCATTAAACCATTTCCCTTTCAGGGTAGGCATGACACTACCCGATTCGGGTAGTGTTTCTAGGTTTTTCTTGTAGTTATAAATAACTACAAGTGTGAGCTCACCACACCCACGATGTGCCAACAGCACTCATGTCAGTATTCTTGAATGGTCACCCATCCAAGTACTAACCGCGTCCAACGCTGCTTAACTTCAGTGATCTGACGAGAACTGGGTTTTTCAGCGTGGTATGGCCGTTGATGAAATCACTATAATAGTCATGCCAATATTTTCCATCACCTTTTTTCAGTTTTAAGCACTAATTTATATTACGATTACTTTTCACGCAGTAACAAGTCAGTTCTCCGATTTCATTTCACGCCTTTTTGAAATTAATTAAATCATTATTTGTAACGAAATATGGAAATAAAATTTTGACAGATTCGTCCCGCGATTACTCGAGCAACTGTGCTTTTGAAATGTCCCTATAATCGCGCCCGATATTTCTCGAACGGGAAGGTACTAAATGAAGAATTTGCTTAATTTTATTAAACAAAAATGATCTTTTATTACAAAAAAATAATTTTCGTCCCGATCAAGTAATTTCTTGACATATTAAAAGCTTAAACAAAGAAACGTCTTTCATAACCTAAATGTTAAGCTATTTTCCACATTTCGTGACTCATGGCCACCGGCAATACAAACCAATTTTTTTACCCATGTGCACTATTTGTACAAAAAAACTAATTTGGTTTCCATAACAAGCACGGTTCAAACTTACTTAAAAATATTTTAGGAATGTATTTTAATGCGGAAAATACTTACTTCTGGCGTTTACACTTCAAAACTGGCGATTACTGGGACCGCGGGGATTACTGGGACGTTTACCTTACGTGGTCTAGGACCAAAATAATGTAGTAACCCAGAAAAACCAATTCTTTTTATAAATGCTGTAAAACGTTTTTCTCGACTTTCCAACAAAAACCAAAAGTGGATATATGCCTTTTTGAAAGGAAACTCCTCAAGAGTAAAATTAACACGATTAGCATGAAATTCCTGCGCAATACATATGTGCGGTGAAACGCTAATGGGCAAAGTCAGTAATGAGAGAATCATCAAAGAATGCGGTGTAAAGAAGACACTGGTTAACATGTGTGAAAGAAATTCGTTGAGATGGTTTGGGCATGTTGAGAGAATGAAAGATGAACGACGACGAAACAAGTGTATCAAGGTAAAGTAAATGACAGCGTACCCAGAGGCAGACCGCGGAAAGAATGGTTAGAATGTGTGAATGAGACCCTGATTCGAAGAGACATAATAAGCCATAGTAACACAAGAGCTTGCGTGAGATAATGCATGGATGTGAAGGAAGGTAAAGAGGTATGCTAAGACAGGAAAGTGTGGCGACAAATAGTTTATAACAAATGTATGAAGAAGAGTGTCAGTGGAGTGAATGACGCCTGAAACAAAAGACCTTTGATACGAATGGGCCCAGGTGGGGAACTTTACATGATGACTTTGTGAGGCTCTTCACCTGGGGTGATCGCTGGAGAGATTGATCAGCGACCTGGGTCGAAGCAGTGTTGCGGAACCAACGTGTTATTCAAATAAACAACACGGGAATTCTAGATCAATCTTAAAATGTATACCCCTCCCCCACATTAATCCCTTCCTCACCGAGTGAGTCACGCTTACCCCGAAAGGGATATGGCTTAATGGTATAATAATAATATAAAAATAATATAAAAATAATATAATAAATAATAATAGTCTAAACCTAAAATGGTTATCTATAGCTATGAAAAAAATTATTCTCTAGCAGCTGAGAAGATTAATTTTCTACCAAAAAGGACGACTTTTTAAAAAAATATATACATTTTGAACAAAATTGTTGAATTTTCAACCCAGAAGATTAATTTTCTTCTAAAAAGGACGAATTTCCAACCAAATAGTTCAATTATTTAAACTAAAAAAGTTCACTTTTTAACCAAAAATGGAATAGTTAAATTTGTATTTAAAAAAAAATTCAATTTAAAAAACGATTTTTCTACTAAATAGTTGAATTTTCTATTAACTTGTTAAATATTGAAACCAAAAAGACTAATTTTCACAAAAAAAGTTAAACTTTTAATCCGAAAATATGGATTTTCAACAAAAAAGTTGAATTTTTCACCAAACAGTTTAATTTTCTACCAAATACTTGAATTTTCTACCAAATTGTTTAATTTTCAAGCCAAAAAGATAGATTTTGTACCAAATATGTAGTTGAATTTTCAACCCAAAGACATGAATCTTAAACAAATATGTAAATTTTCTACCAAATCGTTGAATTTTCAACTACGCAAATTATGCACGGCCCTAAATATGGAGGGGCTTGCAGGTTTCTTATGAATGTGAACACCATAATTGAAAAATATAAATAAAGTGGAATTTATTGCCTTATTATATTCAATTTGAAATTTTTTATAAAACATTGGGGAAGCCCCTCAATGATTTTCAATGGTTGGTTCCAACATTGAAAAATGTTTATTATATTAGATTTTATTTAAATTTTAAGAAAACATTGATATTGCATTATTTGTGCAATATCTTTTTAAATCGCTGTGAATTCGATCTCGAGTGTTTCCTCTTTTTTTTGTATTTATAATTATATGGTGCTCATTTCACGGGCACTTTGCTTCCCGTTAGCAAATGTATAAACATACAAAATTACAAAATATTACAAAAAATTTTTTTAATACAAAAACAAATCAGACAAATCAAATTTTGTATTCGAAATGATAATGTTTCCAGCTGGAAAAGGGAAAAGTTCTGTCGCGCTCTATCCCTTTCCCAGCTTTATGATTTCTTTACACAATTGTCAGAATTGTTCTATTTGAAAATTTATGATCAAAAAGTCTTTTCTGTTAATGCGTCAACTTTGAATTATGTCGATGAAAAAAGTTTTTCGGTTTGAAACAGTTGATTTAAATATTACAAATGAGCATATAACTTCCTTAATCTTCACTAAAGTTTATCAATATTTATTTATTATTATCAATAGATCAATCGATTTGCCTCGAATCAAGGAATCTTTTCCGTTCTTGCATCAATTTTGAATTATGTTAGTGAAAAAAGTTTTACTATAAATAACCGTGTTTTCAAATATTATGCATTACCATGGCTTCCTTACTCTTCAATAAAGTGTATCAATATAAAAATTGATTTAAAAAATATATAGATTACCATAACTTCCCTACTCTTTAATAAAATGTATCAATATTATAGGTCAGTCGATTCTTCTCGAACCAAGGAATCTTTTATATTCTTGCATCAACTTTGAATTATGCTACTGAAAAAAGTTTTACTACAAAAAACCGATTTTTAAAATATTATTGAGTGCTAAAAAAAATGAAATAATTTATTTTATAAATCCTTCAGTTAGTTTCAAGATATTAGTGGTGAAAATGAGCCCTCCAAATTTCATCAATTTATCTGCAACCGTTTTCAAGTTATCGTGTTCACAAAAAAGTGTGACAAACATACACACACACACACAAGCACACACACTTTAATGAACAATACTTATTGATACAAAGCGTTCTTTCTTTATTATTTGAGGACTTTTTATTTAAAATTACATTTTCTAACAGTGGATAAGCAACAGTAGATCGTAAAAATGCGAAAAATTTAGCTGTCGAAATTTGCAGCTCTTGACTGTCTCGCAGTTGTTTTAAGTTACACTCAAAAAAATGTCTGGTTAAATCAACCAGAATTCTGGTTAAATATGCCCTTACTATTTTTTCTGGTTAGACTAATCAGAATTATGGTTGAACTAACCAGAATTCCGTTTAAATTAACCAGAAATTCTGATTAAAATAAACAGAATTCTGATTACTTTAACCAGAAAAAATAGTAAGGACATATTTAACCGCAGAATTCTGGTTGATTTAACCAGACAATTTTTTGAGTGTAAAGGTTGTGTTTGTTCATTTTGATTCGTGAAGTTTTTAAATTTAAGTTTTCGTAAATAATATACAACAAAAAATAGTGGAAAAAAGTAGTTAATAAAAAGCCCAGAAATTTTTTGTTTTGTTTAGGAGTCAATCGGAAAATATATCATTTTTAGGACTGAGGTATGTAAAAATTTGGCACTTTTCTGTATGAAGATTAAACATCTCGTACCAATTATACCAATATCACGGAATATCCGAGATAAAAAAAATCAATAATTCAAGCTTTTATGATTATTGTAGAATAATGATAGTTTCAACTATTATTTACTCAATAAACTGTTTTTGATTATAAGTATACTAATGGTAAATTATAATTATCGAGAATTGGGTATTCTATCATGCCCAGGAGCAATACCAGAAACGATTATTATCTATTGATGGATAATTGACTAATTTCGTGATATTTTTTCCATAAGAATATTCAATTCAATATGTAAGCTTAATTTAAAAACGAAAATCTTTCTTTATTTTTGGAAACTGATGCAGTCAAATGCTGTTGAATTTGTCCCCATCTACTGAAGGGTGGTTTTCCCTATATATCGTATATATAGTAGTTACTTATGACCAACGGCCATACCACGCTGAAAAAACCAGTTCTCGTCAGATCACTGAAGTTAAGCAGCGTTGGGCGCGGTTAGTACTTGGATGGGTGACCATTCGAGAATACTGCGTGCTGTTGGCCCACCGTGGGTGTGGTGAGCCCACACTTGTAGTAGTTATATTTACTACAAGAAACTATCCACCTAGAAACACTACCCGAATTGGGTAGTGTCACGCCTACCCTGAAAGGGAAATGGCTTAATGGTATACTACTACTACTACTACTTAAAGGTGATGAAGACATTATCTTTTAGATTGATCATCATGTAACTCTCTTTTTAATATAATGGTAAAGTATCATTTCGTATATCCGCTCAAATACGTCTATATCCACTTCGGGAACACAATTCAGGGGAGCATTTTGTTGACAAGGATAAATCGGCTGTGACTATTCCGACTCACCATTTTATACCTTCGTAAGAGCTCGCTCGCCTCTTTGAGTTTCCGAACATCTCTAAAAGTGACAAATTATATTCCATTAGCGTTCAGTGCAAAACCCAAGAGATGAAATATGAAAGCGACACTTGGTTTAATTAATTTTTTTTTCGCGCATCTATTATGAAAGAAGAAGGCTCGATCATTCAACATATTTGTTGAGGACTAAAAAAATTGTGTAGTTAAGATCTTACTCTCTTTTCTAAACTAATATGGGAATTATTAGTTCCTTTTTAGTAATTGGAGCGTTATACACGGAGAAAAAAATATGCCTATAATAGTAAGAGCACTAGTCATGCTTTTTTCGTAGGTTTCATTCTTGCTATCTTGGTACAAAATTCATTCATTTTAAGCAGGAATCCCTTTATCCTAAAAAAGTACAAAGCTTCATGCTTTTAAAGCCGTTATCCCTTGCGAAAATAGCTCGAACTTCGCCTTGCTACGGTTGTAAGAAAACTCATCCTATTAGAGTATGAGTACTCTTACAAA
>CAKNYM010051320.1:225714-242029 GCA_932195095.1 Andricus curvator
TCCACACTTACTAGAAGAAGCCAAAAAATATTTTTTTCACAGGCCAGAATACTTCCAAAACAGGGGACATTAGGAGATTTTTGACGAAAATAGTAGAATGCATTTTTAACCAAATACTTTAATTTTCAACTAATAAATATTTTCCAACCAAAAATGGATTAGTTGAAATGTAACTAATCTATTTTTTGTCTTTTTTTTCTTTTTTTTCAACAAAAAAAAAGTTCTCTCAACAAATAGTTAAAATTTCAACCAAAGAGATGAATTTTCAACTAAACTGATGAATCTTGACAAAAAATGAATTTTTAAGAAAGTAGTTCAACTTTCAACCAAGTAATAGTTCATATTTCAACCGCAGAAGGTTTTAATTTTTAACCAAAAACAGTCTAATTTAACCAAAAAATACGAATGTTCAACTTTCAAACAAAAAGAACAAATTTTCAACAAAACTTTATAACTTTTGAACAAAAAATACTTTTCAGTCAAGAACCTAACAACATTGCAAAATTGTTCAATTTTTAAGGAAAAACGACGAATTTTCTACAAAACAGTTGAATTTTCAACTAAAAAGTTAATTTTCACTCAAATAGTTGAATTTTATACCAAAATAGTTTATTTTTCAACAGAGTTAAACTTTCATCCGAAAATAGGTGCCGAAAAAGATGATTTTGTAACCAAAATGTTAAATTTTCAAGTAAAAAAGAAACATTTCAAACCAAAAATAGAATAGTTAAAATTACAGTTAAATAAATTAATTGAAAAAAAGATTATTCTACAAAATAGTTAAATTTCCAACTAAAGAGATGAATTGATATATCTTGAACAAAATAAATTAATTTTTGATAAATTAGTTCAACTTTCAAAACAAGCAGTTCAATCTTTAATTATAAAGATGATTTCTCAACGAAAAATTTATTAGTTGATATTTCAACCAGAAAAGATTTTAATTTTAAATAAAAAATAGTTAAATTCAACCAAAAAATAGCAATTATCAATAAAGTAAGTGAATCCTCAACCAATAAAACAGAATAACTTCCAACCAAACATTTGTATTTTTAACCAAAGAAGATGAAATTTGTACCACAAGAAATTAATTTTGAAACTAAAAAGACGAATCTTCACGCAAAGAAGACTTTTCAGATAAGAAATA
This sequence comes from Andricus curvator, assembly GCA_932195095.1. NCBI lineage: Eukaryota > Metazoa > Arthropoda > Insecta > Hymenoptera > Cynipidae > Andricus > Andricus curvator. Next base: position 226,862 of record CAKNYM010051320.1, read on the forward strand.
AAAACAATTTTCTAAACAATTGTTGAATTTTTAAATGAAAAAGACGTATTTTATGACAAACAGATGAATTTTCAACAAGGAAGCTAATTTTTAACCGAATAGTTGAAATGTCTGCCAAAATAAATGAATTTTCAAACCAAAACTTTTCAGTCAAGAAATAAAAAAATTTCAACAAAATTGTAGAATTTTTGAGGAAACAAGACCAATTATTTGAATTATTAACAAAAACGTTGATTTTCAACCAAATAGTTGAATTTGATACTAAAAGAAATGAATTTGAAAACGAAAACGACGATTTTTCAATAAAAGTTTTGAATTTCTGGCCAGAAAAGGTGAATTTTTGACAAAAACTTGATATGTAGCTGATATTTTAAACAGATGGATTTCCAACAAGGAAGTTAATTTTCAAACGAATAGTTGAATTTTCTGCCAAAATAAATGAATCTTCAAACCAAAATGAGGAATTTCGCATTACAAATTAATTTTAAACAAAAATGTTGAATTTTCAGCAAAATACATAATTAAATTTTCAACAAAATAATTACATTTTCAACCAAAAAAGCTGATCTCTCAACCATAAATATAATAGTAGACCTTTCACCTAAAAAACGAGAGAAATGAGAAAAGAAGGAAATAGGGGAAAGACTGTGAAGCCTGCAATAAATAAGAATTTGGTAATTTAAATAGACTGAAGAATGCTAATTTAAATAAACGTTGAAGTTTCTGATAAAAAATGCAAAATACGAGGAAAAATAATAAAATAATAAAAAAAGAATCAATAATTTTGGGATTATTATTTTTAAAAAGTTTTTACCGTCAAGTGTTTGGGGAAGACAACTTTTGATCGATAAACATTAAATGCAAAGGTCACGTGTAGCCCATAGACCCTATGGCCTACAGTAACCCTTCAGGCAGTGTTAACTGAGAGTTTGCTTTCTACTTTTGCGACCCGGCGCGGCGGCGCATCCGCATCATTCCGGGGTGGCACCCACATCCCTGTGTGCGCCCTCAAACTACAGACTGCATAGCAGTCTAAATGCTCCATTGTCTGATTCGATTATCGTGAGTGTCACTCTGAAGAAGCATGGGGATTAGTATTTCAATTATTTGCACAATAAGACAAGTACGACCTAGCAATATCGAGTGGCGTCGCGTGTCCTTGTTTACACTAAAGCACAATCGCGATTTCTGCATACGAACATCTGAATCGGTAATCCGACCGAACGTCGGTAAGGTATTATCTAGTCTTACCGATTTTATGTTCTCGCAGTATTCCACTTCACTGCAAGCGAAAGCCGCAAGGTAGCACTAGTTAGCACTAGCGTTACACTTATCGGCCTTATCGTGAGAATCAAATACAGGCGCGAATCCAGAGGGGGGTTACGGCGGCTTGCCCCCCCCCCCCAAAGCCCAGACTCGAATTTTTCAAATCAGATAATTGAAGTTCACTATATACATATATCAATGTTACAACCAATGTTTTAACAACTTTTGCCAATGTAGATTCCCATAAATATGTATTTCTCGCAGCCAATCAGGTCGTGGGGCGAGGCGAGGGGTAAACCACTCTCAAATCAGCAAGATAACGTTCAGTGTTATATGAACGTTGTGCTCTGATTTTTCGATATCAGTGACGCTAAAGTAACTAAAATAAGGAATCTGTCTTATGAGCCTGTTAGAATAACATCAACGCAAGAGGCGATCGTTATTCGTAACGTTGGAATTACTCTATCTTTCTTGTAAGCTAGCGATAAGCTCGTTGTCGCTAGCTGCGCTAGAAGTGCCCAGTCCGATAGCTTCTCGGACGATTTTTTCCTTACAAGCTAAGAACCGTTCCTTACAGGTTCGTTGATACCTCGATTTTGACGCTAAGGGTGTGTTCACATATTATATAACGTTATATTATTATTATATATATTATATTATTATATATTATTATTATATATTATTATTCTAACAGCCATACCACGCTGAAAAAACTAGTTCTCGTCAGATCACTGAAGTTAAGCAGCGTTGGGCGCGGTTAGTACTTGGATGGGTGACCATTCGAGAAAACTGAGTGCTGTTAGCACATCATGGGTTGGTGAGCCCACACTTGTAGTTATTTACTACAAGAAACTATCCACCTAGAAACACTACCCGAATCGGGTAGTGTCACGCCTACCCTGAATGGGAAATGGCTTAATGGTATACATTTTCGAACTTTTTTACCCCCCCCCCTTCTCCATGTAACAGACCGTAACATTTCCTTCGGCCCCCTCTCCCCTAACCGCAGTTACGTAACATTTTTTGTATTATGTTTAAAATCATAGTGAACGTTTTCTAAATAAAAAAAGGTTTTTCAAGATGAAGTGTTGTATAGAAATAAATAAAGCAATATTTTTATGTAACACTGAAGGCTTTTTAAATATTTTTTTTAGTCACACAAATAATGAAATTACTTACAAGAAAAGAAGTATTATCAGTTTGTTTTTAAGTTTATATAAATATAAATTTTATAATATCCTGGAGAAAATTAGAAAAGATTTTTGAATATTTAAAACCTCTCAAATTCCTTAAAATATTTTTAGCTAACTCGAATTTTTCTTGAAATTTTGAAAAATCATTCAAAATGTAAAGAAATTGCCTTAAAATCTTCAAAATTTTCCAAGGAATTTTAAGAAAATTTGTTTATTTACTTAAAACCTTTCAAAATTCTTTCAAATCTTCTAAACTTTTGATTTGAAATTGTTAACAAAAAATCTGAATTTTTTAAAATCTTTTACAGTTTGAAATTCTTTTTCAATCTCTTAAAATCTTCTAAATATTTCTTGAATTTACTCGATTTTTTTTTGATTTTTTAATCATACCAAATTGAAACATTATTCTTTAAAATCTTCTACTCTTTTTCGAAATTTAAGGACATCTTTTGAAATCAAAATTCCTAAAATATCTTATAAGTCCTTATTATCTTTGTATTGTTTCAAAACGGTAGGAAATTAATCTTCTTGGTAACTAATTTACCTTTTTGGTTCAAAATGCATGTATTTCGTTGAAAATTAATCTTTTTTTGGTAAAAAAATTAATCTTTTAGGTTTAAACTTCATTTCTTTGGCTTGAAGTTTTATTTTTTATTGAAGATTAATTTTTTTAACTGAAAACTTAACCATTTAATGTTTGGTTGAGCATCAATCTTCTTCAATTGCAAATTCATCTATTTGTTTGCAAATTTACGTATTTTGTTGAAACTTTGTATTTTGTGGTAGAATGTTAATCTTCTTGGTGACTAATTCACTTTTGCTTGAAAATTCAACTATTAGGTTAAAAATTCCATTAAAAACTGAAATATTTGGTTGAAAATTCATGTATTTTGTTGAAAATTATTCTTTTTTGGTAGAATATTGAACTTTTTGGTTGAAAATTCATTTATATCGTTAAAAATTAGCTTTTTTTCATTAAAAATTACTATTTGTAATTAAAAATGTAATTAAAGTTTTTGTCGAAATTTTGTTTATAGACATTTAATCTTTTTGTTTTAGATTAGTTTGTTGTAGATTTACTTAAAAACTTTTTTCTTTAACTGAAAATTAAACTATTTTACTCTTCGTTAAAAACTGAACTTTTTTAGTTGAAAATTCATCTAATTTGTTAACAAAATTGTCCTTTTTCGGTAGAAAATTAACCTTTTTGGTTGAAAGTTCATGTATTTGGTTAAAAATTATTCTTTTCTGGTAGAAAATTAATATTTTAGGTTAAAATTTCATTTCTTTTGTTGAAAATTAGTTTTTTTATTGAAAATTTAACTATTTTGTTGAAAAATTATTTTTTTCGCATAAAAACTTACTTTCCTGATTGAAAATTAAACCATTCTATTTTTTGTTGAAAATGTATCTTTTTTTAGTTAAAAATTCATCTATTTTGTTGAAAATTTGTCTTTTTTGGTAGAAAATTCATCTTCTGGGTTGTAAATTCAACTATTTGATTACATATTTATTTTTTTGATTGTAGATGTATCATTTTAGTTAAAAGTTTGATAAAAAGTTGATAAAGAGTCCTTTGATAAAAATTTAACACATTTTTTTGAAAATTTTTTTTTTCCACTAAAAATGTAGCTATTCCATTATTGTTATAAAATTGATCTTTTTCAGTTGAAAATTCACATATTTTATTAAAAACTTGTCTTTTTTAATAAAAAATTCAATTTTTTGATAGAAAATGCATATTTTTGTGTTGTAATTCCAATCCTTTTCTTAAATTGATCTTTATGACTTTAAAACTTAACATTTTGGATAAGATATTTTTTCTTTGTTAATTCAACAATCTTTCTTTCTTAAAAATTCATCTCTTACGTCGAAAATTCGCATTTTTTGGTTAAGCAGTTTTTTTATTGAAAATGAAAATATTTTTTTGGTGGAAATATCAACTATTACACTTTGTGTTGATGAATCATATTTTTTATCAAATATTTATCAGTTTGTTTGAAAATTTAATTAATTTGTTGAAAATTCCCTTTTCCTTAATTGAAAATTAATTATTTTAACTGAAAATGTTAGATTAAAATTTTACATTAATAAACCTTAAATTTTTGTCAGTTCTTTTTTAGAGAAAGATTAAAAATGTTACGTACTCGAGTTAAAAATACCCCCCCCCCATGCCCACATAACAGACTGTTACGAAAGAAGAACCCCCTCCCCCCTTTTTAATGTTACGTAATTGCAATCTTTTTTATTCCGTATGCACTTATACATTGTTATACATGGTTTATGCACTGGCCCGACGTGTTCCGAGTTTAGCCGACTCGTCACGAAGAGTAAGACTCAGAGAAATTCACACGTTGTAGTAAGCGATCGAATGCTATTTTTCCTTATTCGACGCTTATCCCATCGTTATTTCTCTTAGCGGCGCGTTGCGTAGGGCTATACTTGTGATTTTTTTCCTTAGCCGTTGATTTTGAACGATTTTAATCTAGCGAATCATTTCATTTTATGCAATAAGAAGCTTATGTTATGCATAGCAAAAAAATTCTATCGACAGTTACACTGCGTTAAGCAGAATAAAGCTATGCTTATTTTAACACCGTCTACAGATTTTTGATTTTAAAAAATCATGATTTTAGAGTGGTTTACCCTCGAATCAGGGTTTCGAATTCTCTCATGGATACCATGGGACTGATCTCTCAGTCCCATGGGGTAAATTAGTGGAATAGTTTTGACCAATGATGTGGTTGTCAGAGTATTTGCAATAACCTGATTGGTCAAAACTATTCCACTATTCTACTCATCTAGCATACCATGTCCTCCATGTGAGTGCGCCCTCAGCTGATTGCTAGATTTGCGAGTAATGTGCTTACTTTTTGCGAGTAGACTTTTACGATTGTTTTGGTCACAACAGCTAAGTTTTGAAAAGTTAAAATATTGTTAATGAAATGTAAGAATCACAGAAAACATCAATAATGTTATGTATTTTATTTCTGCATTCTGGCTATTTTAATGCGACTTTATTTTTTTAGTAATTTAATATTGAATTTAAGTGGAAGATGTGCTTTATATCGAATATACATTCAATTATCTCATATTTCAGTAAATACGTGCGTACTTAAATAAACATTGATCTGATGTTTTTCGAAAAAAATTCAAGAATAATATGGAGTTCAATGTTTTTATTTCTGAAAAAGAACAAAAGATAAATTTTACCGAGTTTCTTCATTCTTGGCTTTATTATAAAAAGAAAATATTTGCCTTTATGTTACCAAAAGTTCAAGCTGCCACCAAGGAATAAAGAAATGCGAAAATCAACTAGTAATAGCATTAATAAAAAAAAAATAAGGCTTGAAAATCAGAAGATAGTGCATTTTAAAAATGGAAAAATTAGTTTAATTAAAAAAAAAACTAATAACGTAAAATTAATAAGATGTTAAATGATACATATACAGTATGCCCATGATCTCGGGCAAGTATGCATGGCGCTGGCTCTCGCGCTGGCCCAAATACAAAGAATGATTTACTATTAAAATCACAAACCCGAGACCATGGCTTAAACTCAAAAGAATTATTACAAATTTCCATTTAAATTTTATTAACTTGTTGAAAAAAATGTTATCAAAATTGATTCTGACAGACTAAACAATTAGTAAATTACGAAACTTTTACGAATATGCTTCGCCGACGGACGAAACTGTCTTAATTTGTATACTAAATAAATAGGCCAGTAGACAAAAAACATTTAACATCTTATTATTGATTCTTTATCTGGCCAAAACCTGAACATCAATACAAATAATAGCGTAAAAGTCTAAAAATACTTTTAAAAAGAAGCAAAAAACTTTGTAGACGACTTACTATTTTGGAATTTATCAATATTTGTAAAAACATTAAAGTGTGTTTACTGTATTGAATAGAAATTTAATTAAAAGACATCAATGTTAGAATTATTGAACTATATATTACTTTAATTGTTTCTTTGAAGAAAAATTGTTAAGTCACCAAGCACGAAATACGTATTATTATTCAAGAAGCATAATTATATTCTGAAATATCATAATTATCAGGGTGGCCGCTGGACCGGGAAACCGGGAAATGACCGGGAATTTTTTGAGACCGGGAAATGACAGTTATTTATTTTTTGACTGGGATTTTTACAAGTTTTTAGAAGAAAAATCTATCCAATCACTTGAAATATCACAAGTTTCATATCATAAGATATATAATGCAATTTAAAATAAGTTTGATTTCAACTTTTTTTGAGTGCTAAGTTGAATTGTGAACTTTTTAAATTATGAAATCATTCAGTTTACAATGTGCAATTCTAAAATCTTTTACTTAAAAATTTTTCATTTTAGATTTTCATTTTTAAGGGTACATTTTCAATTAAAAGAATTTTAAAATTCAGTTTTTCAATTAATGATTTTAAAATTTGGACTGTAGTTTGTGTATTCGAAATTGAACAATAATTGATTGATTTTATAGGGCGATTCTGAATCTGTTAAAATTAAACAATTTACAGATTTTTACGGTAAAAATTGAACTGTTTCAATTCCAAAGCCTTAGTAGTTACTAATTAAATGTGAACTTCCGATTCAAACTTTATAAACTATCTGTTGTTTCAGTCTAAAATATACCATTTCAAGCAAATTCAATTTGAAAATTTTTAACCAAGAAAAAGAAGAATTTTTTAATAGTCAGCAATGTTTGACTGTTCATTAGAAATGAACAATTAAAAATGAAATATTCACAACTTAACAATTTGAAACTGAATTGTTTGAAACAGAAAGCCTTGAATCGTTAAAATTTCGGAGAGCTAAACTTAAACTTTGAACATTACAATATTAATTTTAATTGTTCTAATTCAAAAAAATGTTATATGTAAGTGAAAATGTTGAATTTTGATGTGTAAATACAGATAAAAATGTATTCATTTAGAAAAAATTCGAGTACGTTGAGGAGATATGTAGAAGTTTTTAAATAAAATTTTGAAGCTTTTAAGGATTTTGAAAGGTTCTATAAGATAATATAAAAATTGTCTTAAGATTTCTGGGAAAATTTTTAATGATTTTTTTTGTTTGAAAAATTAATTTTAATAGAATATTTAAGAATATTTCAAAATAAAAGAAAATTTTTATGAATAAATAAAAATTAAACAGTTATAAATTTGGGAAAAATTGGTATAAGTTTAAAAGATATTTAGAAGTTTTGAACAAATTCAAAAATATTTTAAAACTTAAAAAGATGTAAACAAAATTTTAAACAAAATGTAGATTTTTGAAGATTTCCAACGAAAAATATAAAAACTTTTCAAGCATTTTAAGAGGATTCAAAATAATAAAAAAAATGTTCAAAATTCCTTGAAAAATTGAAAATGATTTTTTTTGTTGAAAAATTAATTTCAAGAGAATATTTAAAAAGATTTCAAAAGGTTTCCAAAACTGTAAAAATAATATTCTGGAGGATTTTAAGGCAATTTTTTTAATTTCGCAGGATTTATTAAAATTTTTAGGAAAAAATCGTAGTGGAGGGGGAAGGGGAATTATTGGATGCCCCCCTCCCAAAGCCCTTCTTTGGATCCGCGCCTGATCAAATATAGGGTGACCAGACTTATGGAGGACATGTCCTACTTTTCGCTAGATTGTCCTCCTGCCCTCTTAAACTTTGGAAAACCCATAAAATGTCCTACTTTTTGGTCAAAAGACAAAATTTCACCTTTTTTTCATAAAATATTCCCTAGGATCACGTTTTATATTTTTTCCCTCCCCTGGCGAAAGTTTCGGATAGGAATTCATTCCTAACCAATCCGAAGTTATCCGAATCATTCCGGAATCTGTATCCGAACCAGTCCGAGTTAATCCGAACCAATCCGAAAAAAGTTTTACATTTCGTTCGATCGAAATTGGTTAAAAATTAATCCGCCGATTTCGGATTCATTCGGGTTCACTCGGATTGAAAATCGGTTTAGGTCAATACGAGTTCGGATTCATTTGGATTGGAAATTTGGTTCGGATTGATTCGGATTGAGAGTCGGATTAATTTTTAACCGACTTGGATCGAACGAAATGTAGAACTTTTTTCGGATTCTTTCGGGTTGGTTCGGATACAGATTCCGGAATAATTCGGAATGAATTCCTATCCGATACTTTCGCCAGGGACTTTATTCGAAAAAAACCTGAAAATTCATAGTTATTGCGTGCCATTGGAGAATCTGGAAAATATGTATATAAACATTTAAAAAAATTGATAATCAAAAAAAAAAAATTAATTTTTGTCTTATTAAGGTAAATGTCCCAGTAATCGTGACCATAAGAGATTTCATTGACTTCAAATATTTATAAAACTGTTTTGGAAGCATTATTTAAGAAATGATTGGTACTGATTGAAGCATTAAACATCCTAGAATATTATAAAAATTGTTTTTACATTATATTTAATATTAATTTTTATTTATAAACAATTAAAAGTCAAAAAGCACCGATGTCCCATTTATCGTGATTTCCAAATCTGCCATGTACTAGTAATCGTGAGTCGTTGTCCCAGTCTTCGTGAAAAAGGTTAAGTTTTCTTGAAATCAGTTTTTAGCGATTTGGAGGTGTATTTCAAGTGTATTTTTAGATAAAAAAATTTACACACTGGTAATTTGTATAATTAACTTTTTTGCAACATAAATTATAAACACAAGGCCGACATTTGATAAATTGCAGTGACTAAAAAAATCATGTGTATTTGGAGGTTATATTCTGTTTACGTTGTCAAAATATGAAAACTATCAATAATTATATATCTATTACACATTTTTCTTTATATTATGCAGTATAGATTAATGTTAGCTAATGAAAAACTACTCAATAAATATTAACTTCACTGAAAAATGATAATAAACTAAAAAATTTATAATGAAATCACTAAAGTCATGCCAACATTTTACATCACCTTTTTGCAGCTTTAAGCACTAATTTATATTACGATTACTGCTCACAGTAACAAGTCAGTTTTCCGATTTCATTTCACGCTTTCTTGAAATTAATTAAATTATTATTTGTAATGAAATATGGAAATAAAATTTTGACAGAATCGTCCTAGTCTTCGTGACCGGTCACGATTACTCGGGCAACTATGCTTTTGAAACGTCGCTATAATCGTGACCGATATTTCTCGAACAAGAAGGTACTAAATGAAGATTTTACTTAATTTTATGAAACAAAAATTATTTTTTATTACAAAAAAATCATTTTCGCCCCGATCAAGTAATTTCTTGACATATTAAAAGCTAAAGCGAAGAAACGCCTTTCCTAGCCTGAATGTTAAGCTGGTTTCCACGTTTCGTGATTCATCGCCATCGGCAATACAAATGAATTTTTTTACTCATATGTACTATTTGTATAAAAAAAAACTAATTTGGTTTCCACGGACTGCGTGAGCGGAACGGTCGCGCAACTGCATGACCGTAAAGTGAGTCGGGTTGCTGTGTGCGGCAGCCCGATGTACAATATTGCACGTCGGGTTGCCGCATTTGTAATTTTTTAACACATGCATAAATGCAAACACATAAATATAAATGTGTAAATAGATCAGAAGACTTTTAAGTTATATATGATATTGCGACTTGAAAATATGCTCTAGCGGACCGCGTAAACGGAATGGTTACGCAATTGCATGACCATAAGGTGAGTCGGGTTACCGCACATAACTTGTAACTTGTAATTTTTTAGCATATGAATAAATATAAATACATAAATATAAATGTGTAAAAAGATAAAAAGAGTTTCGAGTTATATGTGAAATTTCGAATAATTGTGAAAAGGGACGAAAATATGTCCTAGCGGACCCAGTGAACAGAACGGTCAATATGTGATCGCTAGGGTTGCCCAAATTTATACCTGTAAAAATTCGACTTTCCATTTTTATTTTTGGTGATAGATCTCCTTAAATCTTTTCATTTTCCGGAAAAAAAAGAATAGCTCGGTTTTCGAAAAAATGGAAAAAAGGAAGCACTTGTTATAAACTTTTTGTGAATTGAAGTATAGCCACCTCTTAAGGAATTTCCAAAGAATAATTTCCACCCAATAACTTATAATTTTGACACCCTCAATACCCTTTTCTTGTGCCCGGAAAATGCCCCAAAAATGCAAAATAGCAGTTTTCTATCAAATTCATGCTAAAGACGGTATTTTTCGGAATTTTTTGAACATAAATTATTTTGAATCGATAAGTGACGAGCTTCCAAGTATTTTTCAAATAATTTTGAATTGTTTAAAAAATTATTATTTATTTTAACAAATTTTTCCTTCTGTTGACGAATATCAAGAGTGGTACTTCTTGTTTAACATATTTTGTAATTATTTGAACAGTTTTCATTTGTTTGAACAATTTTTATTCTAAAAATTCTGAGAAGTTATTATTTTCTGGAATTAATGAAACAATTAACGAATGTTGAGAGTAATATATTTTTAAAGCATATTTAGTAATTATTTAAACAATTGTCCCCCTGCAAAGCGTGAAAAGTTATTTTTTTGAAAAAATGACACAATGAACAGATGTTGAAAGTATCATTTTTTTGTTTAAGATATTTATAATTTATTTAAACAATTAATAAACATTTACTTGCGCCTTTTACAAAGAAGGTGGAGAAAATTCTAGTTTTTTCGAATCTCTTACACTATGTCATATATTATTCAGTATTTCCTTATCTTGGAACGTATACCATATATTGTTTAAACAATTAAATTCGATTGCTCTAACTAAAGTTTAGTCCTTTTTTTCTTAAAATCGCCATCGTAGATTAATGGAGTCTATTAATTGAAAATAATTTGCATGTAGATCTTTCCTCAAGTATATAAATGAATCAGAACAGAGAAGCAATTTTAAGAAAAAAGCACAATACTCAGAGCAATTAAATTTAATTCTTTAAACAATATAGGGTATACTTTCTGATATAAGGAAATGCTGAATAATAAGCGACATGGGGTAAGAGATTCGAAAAAACTAGACTTTTCTCCACCAATCAACATTCGTTAATTGTATCATTAATTGCAGAAAAGAATAACTACGATTTACAGGAAAGAAAATTGTTTAAACAAATGAAAATAGTTTTAAAAATCACTAAATATCTATCAGAAAAAAGTATTACTCTCAACATCCGTTAAGTGTGTAATTATTTCCAGAAAATAATAACTTTTCACACTTTACAGGGGAAACAATTGTTTAAACAAATGAAAAATGTTAAAATAATTACGAAATATGTAAAACAACAAGTGCTAGGGGTGACCACCCTACAGTAGATAATGATCCTGCAGTAGATAATGATTCTACAGTAGATAATCATTAATTTAAAATACTAATGTATGTGAAATAAATAATTTAATGTAATTAATAGTTAAGACATGATACGTAGTAACATATTAAAAGTATAATGAATTATTTTACTTATATTTGTGCTTATAATTGATGAGTATCTACTGTAGGATCATTATCTACTGTAGGGTGGTCTCCCGTACTTTTGACATTCATCAATTTTATATAATTTATCCCAAAAGATAATAACTTTTTACAACTTACAGGGGGGGGGGTGGTTTCAGTAAATAATAATTGTTTCAACAATTCAAAATGATTTAGAAATACTTAGAAACCCTTCACTTATCGATTAAAAATTATTCATGTTGCAAAAATTCTCAAAAATACCGTTTTTAGCATGAATTTGATAGAAAACTGCTATTTAGAATTTTTTGGGGCATTTTCCAGGCACAATAAAAGGGGATTGGGGGAGGGGTCAAAATAAAAATTTATTACGTGTTAATTATTCCTTGAACATTCCTCAAGAGGTAACTATACTTTAATTCACGAAAAGTTTGTTACAAGTACTTCTTTTTTCCATTTTTTTTTTTTTTTCGAAAAACGACCTCTTCCCGTTTAAAACTCCCAGATTACTTTCAAGAGCCTGGGGGCACGGGTTAATGTTGAACAGAAAAGAAAGAAAAATTAAGGATTTTTTGGAAATCTAGGAAGCTAGGAAGTCTTTTCCATTCTTGAAAACTAGATAGTAATAATATTTGATGTACACGTTGCACCGAAGTGATTTTATCATTAAGGCCATGTGATGAGTGGATCACGTGACCAGATTCCTACCTTACCGGCACTTTTGTTATTTTTCAACTTATTTTCACACGAATAGCCACATCCAGTTGAAAATTTGGGATAATAAATAAGAAGAATTAGGAAACGCGACTCTGGTCCTAAATTATTATTAGTATACATTTTTTTTTATAACAAATTTTTTTTTGCTTCTTTCATGATTATAAAAATGTAGGACCAGAGCCGCGTTTCTTAGTGCTTCTTATTTAGTATCCCAAATTTTCAACTCCACGTGGCGCTTCGTGTGAAAATAAGTTGACAAATAAAAAAGTGCCGGTAGGGTAGAAATCCGGTCACGTGACCCACTCGTCACATGGCCTTAAATGTTACTTTGAACATATTTTTTTAAACAATATTTTCAAATTAAAACCAAGTTTCACGATTATTGGGACCGTAACGATTACTGCGGGACACTTGCCTCACAGGCCTTTCAAAAACTACATCACGCTATTTTTATAACTTTTTCCACCCCTTCTTCATCACAGATCATAACACAAAGCTTGAAACCTCCAAGCTGACGTCGCAAATACGACCCCCCCCCCCGCCCCTTTACGTGAAACTTTTTTCATCCAATTTATTTTGATAAACGCCTAAAATAAAACACCAGACTCTCTCATAAGAGGGAAAATTAATATATATAGGTACCATAGTGAATTCAATAGGAAAACCTTAAGGTTTCGGATCGAAATATATTGCATTTTCAAGAAAATAGTTGAATTTTGAAATAAAAAAGATTAAACTTCAACCACAACAGTTGCATTTTCGAACAAATAGTTGAACTTTCAAACCAAAAAGACAAACTTTTTCGAAGACATTTTTTTCAACCAAGAAAGGTGAATTTCAAACAAAAACTTTTCTATCTAAATAGATGAATTTTCAGTCGAGAGTTTTTTTTAGCGAATTTTAGAAATAAAAGTGACTTTTAAAAAAAAAAGTTAAATTTTCTACAAAATAATTAAATTTGCAAGAAATAGTTGAACTTTCACAACAAAAAATGATTATCAACCAAGACGTTGCATTTACAATCAAACAGTTGAACTTTCAAGCGGAAGGGATGTATTTTGAACAAATTATTTGAATTATTAATATATAAAGTTGAATTTTCAACCAATTGTTCAAATTTTTAAACAAAAAAAATAAACTTCAACCAAAATCAATCGCATTTTTAACTATATAGTTGAATTTTTAAGCCAATAAGACGATTTTGTCAGAAAACAGTTAAATTTTCAATAAAAATGATTCATTCTAAAAAACAGAATATAATAGTCGATATTTCAACCAAAAAGAGATTTTAATTTTAACTAAGAAGCAGTCGAATATAATCAAAAAAGATTAATTCCTTACAAAAAAATATAATAGTTGATATCTCAACCAAAAAAGATTTTAATTTTAAATATAAGAAAAAAAAATCTTAAACAAATTGTTAAAGTTTAAAGCCAAAAAGAATAATCCGCTACAAAACAGTTCAATTTTCTACCCAAAATGATGAATTTTCTACCCAAAATTAATTTTCAGCCAAATATTTGAATTATCTACTAAAATAATAGATTGTTCATTCTATCGATTCTATCTCTAATTGAATCTGAAGTTGCACCTTGTAAATAAATGAAGGTTAACGACGAATCTCGGACTTTTGGCTCCCAACAATTAATATTGCACGAGTAAAAATTTTGTATGAATACTCAGCAATTACATAATATTTAATATTGCTTTTGATTTAGATTTAAAGAGTAGGATTTTTTCTTGATTTTATGATTTTTCCAAATTTTCAGATCATTTTTCTAGATAGATTCAGTGTCTGCAAAGTTATTCGTCTTTGAAGTGAAGTATGCATTATTAAACGATCGAAGGAAATATACACGTTCTGTCGGTAGCGTAGGTATAAAATAAATTTGCTTCCTCATAGAGGGAGGTTTTTTTCTAACTAAAGAAAAAAATGGAGATTTTCAATCCTTTTCAAGCTTATGTTTCTGTCTTATCGAAAATATTATTTTCAGAAAATCAGAGAGCCCATCAAAATGTCAATCGATGTGTTCTATCACAATAAACAACTTTTTAACATACGTCACTGTTATATTCCAAATTGAAAAAAAAAAATTTCTTGTTATAAACAATGTAACCATTTTTTTAAAACTTTCCAATACCAATACCACGCTGAAAAAACCAGTTCTCGTCAGATCACTGAAGTTAAGCAGCGTTGGGCGCGGTTAGTACTTGGATGGGTGACCATTCGAGAATACTGCGTGCTGTTGGCCCACCGTGAGTGTGGTGAGCCCACACTTGCAGTAGTTACTTACTACAAGAAACTATCCACCTAGAAACACTACCCGAATCGGGTAGTGTCATGCCTACCCTGAAAGGGAAATGGCTTAATGGTATACTAATGGTATACTAAGCCGCTTTTGATTGATCAAGAATGGTCATCGAAAGTTAGTGAATAGGTCCATCCATGCGTCTCGGAGACGCGACCAATTACATCAAATACAGTACTTTTATACTCCCAATATAAAAAAATCCTCTTTTTTTTTTTTTTAAATTAAGATAGAACAGAAATCCATTTTATCATGAATAATTT
>CAKNYM010051320.1:242429-278330 GCA_932195095.1 Andricus curvator
TGTGAAATTGTAATAATCTAATTGAATTGGATTGAATCACCCAAAAAAAAAAAAAAAAATCCTCTTATAAACAAGGAAAATAATTTTTTAAAATTTAAAAACGATATTGGTAGGTTATGGTAGGGCATGAAAGGTTCTTTAATTGGACAATCGATGAATTTCGAAGACGCGAATAAATATATTATATACATTACCATTGTATTCCCAAAATTAAAAAAGTTTTCTTTATATCAACAAGTTACACAGTATATTTTTATATTCATAAATCGGTTTTGCTAGATCATATACAAAAGAAAGGGAGATAAAAGCAACTGCAGTAATTACAGAGGTATCAGCCTTCTAAGTACCGTAAGTAAAATATACTCAAAAATACTTATTCGTAGGGTAATGGAAATTACAGAAGAAAAGATACCCGTGCAGAAATTTCCCCATCTTTCCCTATTTGAAGTTGGGTTCTGAAGGGGCCCCTATCAGAATATCTAGTCTAGAAAAAACTAATGGGGGCCCTATCAGGTTCTAGTGAAGAATTCCATGCTTCGCATAGGTATGGCAAATCTATCTGTATCTAGTGAGGCCCCGACAAGAAAATTCCTAAAATCTTATTCTTATTACCTAAAGTATTAATTTGGACGGTTTTGACGGTTTTAGTATGCAGAAATAGTGTTTTTTTTTGTGTGCATGTAAACGCTTTTTCCCCGAAAACTTGATTTAGGGCACTGTTGAACATTTTATTCAGAACCAGGCACGTATGTGTCAGTTAAAGTTAAAGAGGTTATGTAAAGTACAGCTGTCCACTGCTTCGCCAGAGCTTTCAAGTTTTGTGTTTTTATTTCTTGCTGTAATTTTTTATTGTGTTTGACAATTACTCTTCTCCACGATGGAAGAGGAAAGGCGCCTGTAAGAGCAAAGATGATTTCGGAGCAAAAAGTTCCGTTTAATGCAAAAAGTCGAAGAAGAATGCGATGAAAGTGAGGTTATGATGTTTGGAGCTGCTTGCTCCGACGACCACGTGGAAGGTAAATAATGTATTAATAATTTAACATATTTTATTTGAACGAATCATTTAACAGTAAATATCATCTAATAATAACACAACATATAAAAATAATATTCTCCTATATTGTAATACAAAAAATGTCAAATAAGTAAATGTACAAAAATTGCGGTGCGTACAAAAATCAACAGAAATCAATTATAATTAAGCAAATGGCAATTTTTAGTGTACTATTATTATTTCAGCTGCTATTTCCAACACGCGTAATGATTCAACGGGCCAAAATATCAATGAGAAAGTCTTCCTCACGGACTTGAAAAATATTCTTCCCAACGCCAAGGACTGGGAAGGAGGATGGAAGCTCCGAGCTGCTGTCAATAATAATAATAATAATAAATAATATTACATTATATTACATTATTATTAATATTAAATCAATTGTGAAATACTCTTAATTTGAATGTTACTGCAGAATATTATTCATCCCAATAACTTAAATCGAACACAGGGGCCCTGTAGGGGCCCCTGTAGGGACCCTTCTCTTTAATAGGGTTACAGGCGGGCGACCCCCACCAGAACCCTACTAGAAAATCTAGTAGGGCCCCCATGGCCAGAGCGTTACGTTCTAGATGGGGGCCCGACTAGTTTTCCTCACAAGAGCCCGATTGGAGATAGGGAAAACTAGTCAGGGCCCCACTAGAGCCCTTTCAAAATTTCTGCACGGGTATGGGAAGTCCAAAGCGAATTTATGCCAGGAAGATCATGTACAGATCAGATATTTAGCCTAAGACAGATCACAGAAAAAAGCTTGAGAGTAGGAATGAAAGTTTTCTGTGCATTTATTGACCTAGAAAAAGCATTTGAAAAGGTAAATAGAAGTAAACTATGGGAAGTCCTTAAAGAGTACGGAATAAATGGAGGGCTCCTACAAGCAATGAAAACAATATATACAGGTAGTAAAGCGAGTGTAAGAGTAAATGGGAAGCTGAGTGACTGGTTCGATATTATGCAAGGCGTGAAACAAGGATGCGTCATGTCCTCGTGGCTATTTATCATATTCATGGATAAGTGTCTAAAAACTGCACTCTTCGGCGAAGAAGGTGTAGATCTCCAAACAGTCAAGGTACGTGGGTTAGCTTTCGCAGATGACAAGATTGTTATGGCAGAATCAGTCGAGGACTTGCAAAGAATGTTGAATAAACTTAATAGAAGCATGAAGGACATGGGACTCAAAATTAACGTAAATAAAACAAAAATCATGGCGTTTGAGGGAAAAAGTGAGAAAACAATATGCAGCATTGTCATAAATGATGAGGGAGTTAGATAGGCGCATAAATAAGGGTAGACAGGTTATCGGTAGAGTAGGATCCATCCTCACAAATAAAAACATATCAAAAAAAGCTAAAATGGCCATACATAATTCTATATTCGTACCGACTGTACTATACCGTAGCGAGACATGGACCTGTCAAGAAAAGGACAGGAGTAAAATTAACGCGATCGGCATGAAACCTCTGCGCATAATATGCGGGAAAACACTGATGGACAAAGTCCGAAACGAGACAATCCTCAAAGAATGTGGTGCAAAAGAGACAATAGTTGACACATGGGAAAGAAATCAGTTAAGATGGTTCGGACATCTTGAAAGAATGAAAGATGAACGACTGACCAAACAAGTGTATAAAGGTAAAGTAAATGGTAGAATGCCCAGAGGTAGACCGGCGAAAGAATGGTTAGAATCTGTAAATGAGACATTGATCCGTAGAGACATAAGAAGCCATAGAAACACAAGAGCTTGCATGAAAAAATGCATGGACGTGAAGGAAGCTAGAGTAGTATGCCAGGACAGAAGAGTGTGGCGACAAATAGTTTGTAAACAGAGTGACAATAGAATGAATTACGCCTGAAACAATGACCTTGGATACTAATGGGCCCAAGTGGGGAACCATACATAACAATTTTTTGAGGCTCTTCACTTGGGGTGATCGCTAGAGAGATTGATCAGCAACCTGGGTCGGAGCAGTGTTACAGAATAAACGTGTCATTTAAATAAATAAAACGAGAATTCCAGATCAATCTAAAATATTTATACCTAACACCCATATACCTATCTACCTTATACCTATATACCTACATACCTTACATCTATATACCTATTCAACTTATACCTATCTACTCTATACCTATACACCCATATACACACTACTGTTCTCCAACCGAGCAAGTCACGCCTACCCCGAAAGGGAAATGGCTTAATGGTATATAATAATAAAAGGACTTGGAAGAACTGTCAATAGGTCATTCGACATGTCTCGAAGTTGCGAACAAAAATGTCAGATACAGTTCTGTAGTATTAAAAAAAAAAAATTAAAAAAAAGTTTTTCATATAAACAAGATAAACGTACTTTAGATATAGTACTGTAGCAGTCCTAATATTAAGAAAGTTTTTGTCATATAAACAGAACACACATATTTTTTTTAACTTCATAAATCGATACTGGTGGGTCATAAAATGTTCAAAAATACGCCGATCGATGTGTCTCGAAGACGCGAACTAATAAACCAGATATCGTATTGTTGCATTTCAAATACCAAAATAAAATTTCTGATATAAGCAGGGTAAATTTTTTTTAATCTGCGAACTAAGAAAACTCTTTTAAATGGCCGATCTAGCTCAAAATCCTATCAGACATGGATATCAGCCAGAGCTAGAATTCACTTTTCGAGATATGGTGATCAGAAAAAGGTTACACACAAACATGAACAGACATTTAAAAAAAAAATTAATTTTCAAGTTCCTGGGGTCGAATTATATCAAAAAATTTCAAAAAAGTACATTTGAAAATTTAGGTAATCACAAACCACCCTCTATGAGGAAGCAAAACGAATTCAATTTTTAAGCAAGTATAAGTTGTACTTACAATCAGAAGATTAATTTTCCACCAAAAAAGATATATAAATAAAATAAACGTTTAAAAGCAAGTATTAGTTGAATCTTCAACCTAAAAATATGAATTCTTAAAAAAAATTAAATATTTTAATTTCCAACCAAAAACGATCAATTTTAAACCAAAAATGGAATAGTTCAATTTTCAGTTAAAACAATTTTTAACTAAAAAAGATTAATTCTGAAACAAAAATATAATAAATATATTTAAAAAATAAAAAGGAATAGGGGAATGAGTGCGAAGTCAGATTTGGTTGAATAGTCATATTTCCGGGTTGAAAATTCAACTATTTTCTAGAAAATGCATCTTTTTGGCTTAAAAATTCCACTTTTTTGTTGTAAATTTTACTTTTCAGGTTCAAAGTTCTATATTATTGTGGTAAAAAATTCAACTAATTGGGTGAAAATGAACTTTTTGGTTGATAATTGAACTGTTTTATGAAGAATTCACCTTTTTCACTTGAAAATTCAACATTTTGGTCAATTTTTTTCTCTATTGGCTGAAAAATCTTTCTGGGTCGTAAATTCAACTCTTTTGTTGAAAATTCGTCTCTTTTGGTAGAATACTTATAATTTTTTTTTAAATAAAAATTCAACTGTTTGGTTATAAAAAATGTATTCGTTTTGGTTGAAATATAAATTTTTTTCTCGTTAAGAATTCCGGTTTTCTTGTTAAATTTAACTCTTTTTTATTTAAAATTAAAATTTCCTTTGGTATAAATATCAACTATTATATTTTTCATTGAGAATTAATCTTTTTTGATTGAAAATGTAACTACTTGGTTGAAAGTTAAACTTCTTTGTTAAAAATTCATTTTTTTTGTCGTAAATTTAACTATTATGTTATACCTTCGTCTTGTTGGATAGAAAAATGATCCTTTTGGATTAAAAATTCATATTTTTTGGTAGAAAAGTTCTTGTTTGAAAATTTATCTTTCTTCGTTAAAAATTCAACTGTCTTCTAAAAATTCAACTTTTTAACTTGTAAATTCAACTATTTGGTTGAAAATTCAACTGTGCGTTGAAATTTAATCTTTTTTTTTTAATTCGATCATTTGGTTGAAAATTCATGTCGTTTGTCATGTCACTGTTTGGTCTAAAATTAACTTTTTTGTTCGTTGAAAATTAGACTATTTGGTTGAAAAATCATCTTACTTGGTTGAAAATTAATCTTTTTGGGTATGAAAGTCAACTGTTTTCTAAAAAATTCGACTTTTTAGATTTGAAAACTAAACACTTAAGTTACAAATTCATCTGTTTTCTTATAGAAAATTAATCTTTTTTTGGTTGATAATTCAACTATTTTGTTGAAAATGCAATAAGTTTTGCCTTGAAATCTTAACCGTTTCATATTGAATTCAAAATATATTATTTTATTTCGAAAAATTTATTCCCCTATACTTGTGAAAAATCACTTTATTTTCCATTTTGGGCCGTGAAGTCTGATAAAATATTATGTTTGTATATTTGGTGTTTCATTTGAAGCAATTATAAAATGAAACCGATCAATAAATTTTCACTTTAGGGGGGGGGGGCGGGGTGTTCATATTTGATGATCTGTGACGAAGAAGGGAAGGGATGGAAAAAGTGTGCAAAGTAGCGTGACGTAGGTTTTGAACGGCCCCTAAAAAAGTAAGGAAGGAGAAGGGGAGATGAGCCAATTTGATGGGATAAAAGAAAAATTCGAAAACCTGAGTCTGAATTCATTTATTTTGGACAATAACCTGGAGAATGTACAATATTTTATGAATTTGGTTTTAAAAGGGGTATAATGTATATAGATAATAAATGTAATACTACATTGAGTATAGGAGTGAATTTGTTCTTGTTCACTGAGGTCGTTTAGTTTCATGATAAGCAGGTTATTTTCCAATACATATATGCGGACTGCAAAAGCTGGCAAGGACGTTCACTGACTGTCCTGTTTTGAATTAACTAAAAACTTGTTGCATACCAAGACGTTCGTTGATTTCAGTGTTTCGTCTGGCGCCAGGTGAACCAAGAAACAATCTTGTCTCCGAACGAAATCTACGTCATCGACCTGCTTGTCGACATTTCTTCTTGTCAGTAGGCTTTTTCTTTATTTATTACTTTTTTAACGTACAAAACATCGCCTCACAATCAGTTGGACTGCTTCTTAGCGAGATCAAACAAGTCAACCAAAAAATGTAAAGAAGCCGGTCCAGGGACTCGATTCTTTTTTGATGATTTGTTCATCCATTCAAACCTGTCTGAAAAGTTTATTTTTATCAACACTTTTATGTTCTGTTTTCCGCACGACATGGTCAATAATAATTTAAAACACTCTCAACTGTCATTTTTCATATCGACTGAAACTCAGACGAATCAGACTTTTAGAAGGAGACAAACTAGGGTAAAATACAAATTTCAGAAAATAAAAGACCTTAGGGTTCTATTCTTTCTCTATTTACCTAAAAATCAACTCGGTAAAATTTGTTCTAGATCAAAAACAAATTTTTTTGAGGAATTCTTCCAAAATTGCCCGGAAAACCCGAAAAACATGTTTTTCTTAATTAACTTTAAAATTATTGGTTGTATTAAAAAATGGTTAAAATAAAAGTTGTAGATCTGTATGAAACAGGAAAATATAAAATGTGACCGTGGCAGTAGATGGGTGTGATTCTTGACTCGTCGAGATCTCGGGGGCGATTAGCGCTCGGATGGGTGACCGTTCGGGATTTTCTCACTACACGGACAAAATTTATCCGTGAAAAAGTCACGAACTAATAGCTAGGTCTCGGATATCAGAAAAGTTCATCGGATATTGATGTATTTTCGTAAATAATGAGCGAACTTTGAGAAAGAACTCGATGTGAAAATTCTAAAACGGTTCATCACATTTTTATACGTGAATAATTAAAAAAATGTTACGAGTGATTGAGAAAAGATTCTCAGAGCACTCACGAGCTTGCTCGACAAATCTGGGAACTGGAAAGTAGGTTCGCCTGCACTTGGTCCGCACACACGCTCGCCCAAATGCGCGGTGCGTGTGTTAGCTCGTATGTGTGCTTCGAGCTCGTCGGATGAGTGGCCAGAAGTTTTATAATACCTATTTTGTTTGGCCTCGATGGCTGCGCGTGTTTACGCACTCCTGGTTTATGTTTAGAAACTGGTGAGATAGCAGTCTTTTGAGGGTTCGAATCTTCTGCGATGCGAAGTTATAAATTAAGATAAATTAAATTGCACAAATCAAATTTTTCCTCTCTATATTTCAGTCTGAAATTTTCAGGAACTGTTCGTAAAAAACTTCAAAATTTATCCATACATTTCTCATAGAAATAAGGATATAATGTTTCATTTTCTTATCTCGTATCCGAGACCTAGCTACAAGTTCGTGACTTTTTCACGGATAAATTTTTTCCGTGTAGTCGTATTTTTCAGTGCGTTTAATTACTTTCGAGCGAGAGTTTTGACGCCGAGGTTGAATGTTGTGGGTATTCATTGCTCAGGAGGGGTTGTTTTCTGCTGTTTTCCACTTCTCTGACCTAATGTTCAGGCAAATGCGTGCGTTTCTAATAAAAATCGGGCTGCAGATAGTATGGGATTTAGAAACATCAGAGAATTGAGTACGTCAGGTATTAACGGGATGCTTATTGAGAGTTGGGGTAATTAGGATACTTTGGGTTAAGTTAAAGAGTTATTGTCTGTCAATCTCCTGTAGAAGGGGATGTACACTTAGTAAGGTTGGATTCTCTACATGTAAATGTCAAAAAAGGTACATGTCAGTTATAAAATAAAATAACAACATAACCGAAATTACAGAAAATTATAACTTTTGTCTATTATTTGCACGAATGTTGTACTGTTTTGTATTTTTTTGTATATTGCTGGATTTTAATGTATTTATAATATATTTCAACACAGTGTAAAAGAATTTACAATTTATATTTCGAAAGTTGTTCTTTTTCGACCTATAGAATATAGAATGATAAAATATTTAAAACACTGCTATAAGGAAATTATTTTATACTTTAAACTGTGCAAGGGATTGCTATTACAAAAAATCTTTTACGTTTAAACAGTAGAATATTAGGATGCAATACTCGCTAAAAAATAAAAAATGAAGTTAAAAAAAAGAGATTATTTTGTTTAAATATTTTCTCATCCGAGGTCGAAAACAAAACAAATATTTTCATGCAAAAGCTATAATTCCTTGTATATATTCTTGTCATATAATAAAACTATAATAGAATACAGCAATATACAAAAATGGGAAAAACTATGCTATAGAGTAGGTCATAAGAAATTTATACATGTTCTATATACGATTTATAATTAACTAGTGTCATTAATTGCGGGCTTAGTTTTGCAATTTGAGGGGACAGATAATTTGTAATACAAAGAAAAATTTCTAATAAACATATCTTTTTTAAGTTTATTTGATTATTTTTTTTTGAGGTTCATATGAATATTATAAGTTTCTCCAAAAACTTAAGGACATTAAAGTTTTTTTTGAAGATTTTAGATAAGTTAAATTAAAATTTCAACAAAAAAGCTAATTTCCAACCAAATAGTTGAAGTTTCAACCAAAAAAGTATTTTAATTCTAAACCAAGCACAGTTAAATTCAACCAAAAAAGACGAAATTTCAACAAAATAGTCGAATCCTCAACAAAAAAAGATTAATTTTCAACCAAACAGTTGATATTTCAACTAACAAAGATTTAAATTTTTAAATAAAAAGTTAAATTCAATTTAAAAAAACGAATTTTCAACAAAATAATTGAGTCCCTAAACTAAACACATTAATTTTCAACTAAACAGTTCCTATTTTAACCACAAAAGATGTCATTTTTACCAAATGAGGTGAATTGTCAAACAAAAAAGATTTTTCAGTCAAGAAACAAAAAAATTGCAGCCAAATTATAATTTGAGGGATAAAAATTTCGTAACTATTTATTTTTCAAGTTCATTTGTTTTTGTTTTGTTTTTACGGTTATACAAATATAATTTTCCTAGGTTTCTTGAAAAAATTCAAAAAGATGTTTGAGAACTTCAAATTTGTCGAAAGATTATCTGGAAAATGTTTAAGAATATTTGTTTATTTTAAAGGATTTTACACATTTTTAAAAAACAATTGACTTAGTTTAAAAGAAATTTAGGACTTGCAGAAGCTTAGAAGAAATTTAAAAATAATATATGAATTTTCGGAAATCTTGCAATTTTAAAATATTTTTAACCACTTAAAAACTTTCAAAATTCTCAAATATCTTTTAAAGTCACTCGAATTATCACTAAAATTTTGAACAATCTTTCAAATTGAAAAAAATTGCTTTACAATTTTCCATTTTCTCTTTTGACAATTTTGGAAATTTTTTGAAATTTTCTGTAATAATCAATTTTACAAAATAAAAAAGCATTTGAAATTTTCCCAGGAATTTTAACAAAATTTTTTTATTCTGTTAAAACTTTTCAAAATTCTTAAAAATCGTTTAAATTATTTGTTCGAAATCTTCAAAAATCTATATTTTGTTTTAAGTTTTTAAAAATCTTTCTAAGTGAAAACATATTTTTGTATCTTTTCAAAACTTATAAATATCTCTTAAACTTACTCAAATTTTTCGTAAAATTTTGTAATCTTGCAAATTTGATAATTTTGTCTTTGAAATCTTCTACATTCTTTTTCAAAATTTTAGGAAGTCATTTGAAATGTTTTGAAATCTTTTTTAATTTCCTCCTAAAATCAATTTAAAAAAAAAATCATAAAAAATTTTCCTAGGAATCTTAAGAAAATTTTGTAATTCTCTTGAAGCATTTCGAAATTCTTAAAAATTATTTTCGAATATTCTCAAAACTTCTAAAACTTTGAAATATTTTTTAAAATAATTCAGAGTTTTCCAAAATTTATTTTAAATCCTGCAAAATTGAAAAAAATCCTAAAATCTTCTAGCATCTTTTTCGACATGTTTTGAAATCTTGAAAACTTAATATTAATATTTTAAAATAAAAACCAAATCATTTTAATTTTTGTGAAAAATCTTACTCTAGGTGCAGACTTTGATTACCCGTACCGACAATTTTTGACTTCAGGTACCGACTTTACAAATTAAGATATTCTAAGCTTTTGTCAATAGTTTCCTTTTGATCATGTTTTGAGAGTGTGAAAAAATTTACAAATTATAGTGTGGTAGTAAAATGTTATCAACAGAATTATTGCCGAATATTATGAAAATATATATTTACAATTAAAATGGTTTTTTTCAATAACGTTTAGAAAAATTGACATATAAATTTTATCATGAAATAAAATGATTTATTAGGACATTTTGATTGACTAACTTGATGATGCAGAAAATTCGTAATGTTTGATTATAGATAAATACATATAACCTCAATTCAAATGGCCAAGGGGTTATGAATAGAATTTCTTTTGTCATTTTTAAGACATGTGGTCAAAAAGTTAAGAGCATAATTTTGCCTTTATTATTAAAGAATCATTTACAATTTAAATTTTCTCTTTTAAAAATAAATGTTTCGAATTAAAATTCCTCATTTGGAAATTGTCATTCAGAAAAGTCCATGAAATTCAAAAGAACAAATTGAAAACAGCCACTAAAAGTTATATTCACACATTATGCAACCAATCAGGTCCTGGACAACAATGTGTGTCATATTTTCGAGATATTTGGTAACATCACTTTTTTTAGATAGGATTATTGAGAATAGTATTTTACGCTGTAGGAAGGCTTAAGGCGCTTCAAACGAGTCTGGGTTTCGCTTGATCCACTATATGACTAAAAGGATGAATTTTTGAACGTCACATATTTACCACATATTCTAAAGCGAATCATCCCCGGGTTGGACAGAGAGCTTTTTCCGGAAAATGTTCTTGTTTTTTTTGTAATTGAAAATTGAGCGTTTTTTTTGCGCCTGAAACCGGTAACACTCTGACTATTGTGTACGCTGGGCTGCCGGTGTTGTCAGTTTCAGGCGGAAAAAACACTCCATTTTCAATTACACACGGAGAGCAGTAAACCAGAGCGGGTGCAGTTTTCACCGTAACAATTGCTGCGCCGACCACAAGAGGTCTGCCGAAAAATCATGTTGTGGCTGGGCAGGGACGGTTACGGTTGATGACGGAAATATTACTGCTACACCATGACAATCACTGCGCGCCATCGTAAAAGATTCTGCAGCGATTGTTGCATCCGTGGCAGTAACAGTTACTGCCAGATTCCCGAGCCGTCGCGGTTACCACCGCAATGGGATTGGACGGTCTGAAGTCTAACGATATCAGCTGAACGTCGTCGCGTGTACTCGAATGTTTTTGTGTCGCTGTCACAAACTTCGAAATTTATTATATTTTCGAGTCATTGTTTATTATAGAAAAAAAACGGTGCGCGCAGTAATGCTTGCGGAGTAAACCGTACCTATCATTGCGAGTGGAGTAACTATAGCTGCGCTGCGTATTACGGTCACGCGCCGGAACGGTTGAGGTTCGCCCGCAATGGTTCATGCGAGCGCAGCAACAGCTTCTGCCTCCCTCCCAATCGCAAGTTCTGCGCGACGGCAGCGGACTTGACCGTAACGGTCGCGGTTAACTCCTCTCCGTGCAGAAAAAAAAACAATAAAATTTTCCGGAAAAAGCTCTCTGTCCAAACCGGTATAATTGCCTTTAGATTACGTGGTAAACATATTACGTTCAACAATTCATCCTTTTAGACGTATAGTGGATCAAGCGAAACAGAGACTCGTTTGAAGCTCCTTAAGGTATTATACGCAATTACAATTTTTTTTGTATATTCCAATTAATTGAAATGACCTATTCTTGAAAAGGACCCACTCTTGCATAGTTTGCACTATATAAAAAAACAAAAAAATGTGTCCAAATAATAGACAAAAGTTATAATTTCTTGTAATTTTTGTTGCAATTTATTTGATTTATTTGTATTCTCCTGTATAAATAGTTCTATATTTTTTCCCACTAATTTTCAAACAATTTTCCCCCAGAAATTTTATTTGATTTTTTTTAATTCATTTTTTATTTTATTTTAGATAACAAAGAAAAACTACCCAATCAGGGTTTTGGAGGTTTGAAAATGGTGATTTATATGTTTCATGAAAAATATTTAAGAATTTTGTTGTGCTTTTTTTGCTCTTTTTCGGTTCTTCTCGAGAAGAGTTGTTTTAATGAAAAAAATTAATAATTACAAAGAAAATGTATTTGATAAAGATCTTCAAGTTTCATTCAAGTGATTTTTTTATTTAACCACAAATTATGAAGTAAATCAAGACAAAAATGGTTTGCTTTGGAGTTTCCCATTCAATTTCGGTAGAATTCCATATAATTTTTTGTTATAATCGGGACCAAATTTCACACATTGTTCTTAATTTAAAAACGAAAAGAGTAGGATCTAAGGGTCTTTGAATTTCTGACATTTGTATCATACGTTACGTTCTATTATGTATCAAACACGGAGAAAATGACAGAAAATTTTAAGATGTAAACACTTGAAGACTTTATTTTTACTCTGCCTTTGCTAACAGTATATTGTAAAAAGATTTTGATTTTCACCAAGAAATGAGTTTATAATAAATTTAAGAATTAACAACTTTAAAAGCCTTCTAAGGCTTATGCAATTTAGCCAAATTGAAGGAATAAATGAGAGAAAGTTGTATCTGTGAGAATGAATTTATTACAAAATTGCTATCATAGAATGGCATTGGCACAGCACTATACATTGTATACCTAGAAGTAAGAATTTCTTACATTATCCTCGTTACATGTAATATTGATCCTTACGATCATGGCATATACGTAAGAGAAGCGATCATCTATTCTCCGCAGAGATGCATTCAGGCGGGGCGAGACAAGAAAACATCGATTTCGGGAACCATCCCGACTGATGACAGCGAGTTGTCCCGTATCTCGTGATTTTTGTCGAGAATATGCAAGTGGAATCACATGAAAACAAACAAGAAGGCCAAAAAGAGCATTGGAAGCTTAGTGGTCATTAAAATAATAATTTAATATTAACTGAAGCAAAAAAAATATATATACCATTAAGCCATTTCCCTTTCAGGGTAGGCGTGACACTACCCGCTTCGGGTAGTGTTTCTAGGTGGATAGTTTTCTTGTAGTTATAAATAACTACAAGTTTGGCCTCACCACACCCATAATATGCCAACAGCACGCAATATTCTCGAATGGTCACCCATCCAAGTACTAACCGCGCCCAACGCTGCTTAACTTCAGTGATCTGACGAGAACTGGTTTTTTCAGCGTGGCATGGCCGTTGGCCAAAATAAAAATAATTTTATAAAAACTAACCACTTCATTTATAACACCAATAGGTTAGAAAATTGTAAACAAAATTAAGATTCTTAGGACAGAAAATCTAGAAGAATGTATTCGAATACAAATCAACTTTATACGAAAAATATAACGAATTTTTGGAAAAATAATAAGGTCCCAGAAATCGTGACGTCGATTTTCTTGCTTTCACTATAAAATGCTAAAAATAAATCGTTTTTATTATTAAATGTTACTTTTAACATATTTTTAACAATATATTCGAATTATAACTAAGTTTCACAGTTACTGGGATTATCATGATTACTGGAACATTTACCATATGTATATTTTAATTTGCTCTATTGTACTATAAATAATTTTGTGACTAAAATGAATTTCATTTCTGTCTAAAAAAATGTTATATTTGTTTTCTTGTTTTAGTGGTTATGAGAAATTGGACTAGTTCCTTTTATCTTTTCTACCTTTTTGACTTTTAAATTTGTTTACAATTTTCTAACCTAATGTTTTATCCGTGAATTGTTTAGATTTTGTAAAATTATTATACTTAATTACTTGATTTAGCATCAGATCATTACATTGATGAGTTCGAAATCGACGATGGTTCTTTTCGGCCTTCTGATTCGTCGTGATTCCACTTTCATAATGTTCAAATTCTGCTACATTATTTTTGAGATTTATGCGAAATGTCAAACTCAAACTGTAAATATTATCGAGAATCTTGCCTGATCTTGCTTGCTTATTCAAGTCAGGACAAGATGAGATTAAACAATTCAAAACCAAAAGTTCTTGACAACAAAAATATCACGAATACGGGCAATATCAGGCGAGATCCGAGAAATACTTGTCTCAGCGTGCATCTCTACTTTTTCGTTCTGGTTTCCTTCGAAAAACATTCGACAAATTCGAAACAAGAATTTATGGCTTTAAATTGGTCTTATAGAAGGAGACTTCAACATTGTAGATAATATAAATCAACTTTCATTCAATTATTTAAAAAGAAGGAAATATCTATTGCAAAAATGCAACTCTACATATTGGGCACTCTTACCGAACTATCTGACAATTCAGTGTACAAATAACCATGACAAGTTCAAGAGAACATGGGGTACATAATATACATGCGTACATAATATCATACCGATGAGGTTTCTCATTAATTAATTGAGATACTTTCTTGATGCTGTGCATCTTAAATATATACTAATATACCTATTATCATAAAAGCGCTTCATTAAATAAAAAAATTAAGCTGTCAAGAAGGGATACAAAAATCAGCAGAGAAATGTTCTTTTTTCAACCGAAACACCCTCTGTGAACGCAACATGTAAATATGAGGAACGACACAAGGGTGCTTCATAACTTAAATAAATAATACGTTCATAAACTTTATTAATAATAATTTTGGATATTAAATAATTATTTAAAGCCAGCTTAATATTTTCACGAGTAACATGAGCTTTTTCAGTGGTCGTTTAAAAATAAAGATAAAGCTTATTTAGCACATCAATTCTGCATATAAAATTATACAGAAAGAATCAAATTCAATTTGAAGTGAAGGAAGGTTCAGAAGATTATTCTCAAATGAATCCTCAAAAATAGAGTATTTTTTGGTTTACCATCGAACAGTATTTGATATTTTACTTCTTCATGAGTAATGTAAAAACAATTTTTAATCACTCGGTATACGTTTCAAAAGTCTCGCATTTCTCAGCTACACTTCTCTCTCTATATAGGGTGAAAACGAGTCAATTTATTAACTTATATTTATTTACCTAATACTATCTGTACTTTCTATTATATCAGAGCTGAGTATTTTGACACTATATATAGAGAGAAAAATGAGTTTAAAAATGTCAATTTAGGATAGAAATGTGATCTATACGAGAACCTTTCCTCTACGCTTAATGTGCTCACCTAATCCTTAAAAAAGGCCATTTTTAGTTGTCACATTTGTTAACATAATGAAAGTTAACATTTCTAATTGTTTAATCCTGACTGAAAATTAAAATCGAAAGTCTTGATGATATACTAATATATTATTTATCTAATGACTTGTATATGTATAATACAATGAAATTTAAAATTAGACATGAATCATAATTGCGATAAAAACAAATAATTTCACCGTCACTCGCCTTAATGTGGTTTCAGCTAGGGACGTTCGACTCTCTTAGAAGAATCGATTTTTGAATCGATTCTGAATCGAAACATGAAAATCGATTAACTAAAAAATCGGTAACACAAGAATCGATTGAAAAATGGTAAAAAATGATTAAATTTGTTATATATGGAAAATTAAAACATAAATCTGAGTTTGAGATGAGAATGTGAAACCTGCTTTAAAGTTTAGACTTGTAAACTGTAAACTAGATATAATCTGATTTGGTGTCACGGAGTAAAAAAATGTGGTGGGTAAAGGCAAAGAGATAAAAGAATTTAAAAAAGTAAGAAATCCGTTCTTTGATTCATAAGTTAAAGAATCGATTCACAAAAAAATCGAATAGTAAAGAATCGATTCAAAATCGATTTTTTGGCCCAAAAAATCGAATCGGAATCGAACACTCCTAGTTGCAGCGTTAAGACGACATTTAATAAAAAAAGTTTACATTACTGTCATAGAATTTTGTTGAGTGTATAATTTTAAATGATTCTATTTACAATGAGTATTGTCAATTACCTTTTCACCGCGCTTATGACTCAAATCCTTTCGTCCTGAATAATTAAAAAAACTTATCTTCTAGTTTAAATGTGGAGCGATTCCACTAATACTTACTAGTGACTATTATAGATTAAAGGAATTTTGAGACAGTCGAAAGAACTTGGCATTGATATCCGTAGTGACAAATTTTGAGCAACTTGGTATATCTCTCGTTAAGCAGCAGTCGCGCAGATTCTTAAGACAAATAAGTCTTTTCTTTTTTTGTATTTTCCTATAATATACCATGTTCTATTTTAATCACTTATTTTTTATAAGTCTTGCTTAAAATTAAGAGCGATGAGGCAGTTGAGTTGGCAAGAAAGAGCAAAGGGAATCAGTCGTTCGGTCATCGAGCTTGTCGCTGCACGAGCCGAGTGTCGAGCAAAAAACTTAATGTCTACAGTAGTAGCAGTAGTAGGACGAACTCGTCGCCAGGCGAAAAATTCCTTTTTGAAACAATTGCAATGTTTTGATTAACACTGACTGCATGAATGAAACTGGTTTCAAATGAGTTTTCAGTTCAGGTCGAATGGTCGTTTTAAAGAGCAAGAAACTTCATTAGAGCATCATAAATGAGACGTGGATTTATGGTTCCATCTGCAGTATAACGAACTCCCCGAAGTGAACCATCGTCGTGGCTGACGACGCCGTATTCGCCAACTATAAACCCATCTGGCGTTCTTTCTTCAACACGATACTTTCGATAATTGCGACCTTCGACTACGTAGCCGACCTTGCGACCATCTTCTGAATCAGCCTTGTTAGTCGCATCGGTAACGGGCTGAGGTCCATGAACGTTACCACGGGTGCCGACACTAACAGCTTCATCTACTTCGTAATTCTGTTCAATAGGTTCCCGTGAGTGTGACTGATCCACGGGTTGACCATTTGAACCATAGATCTTGCTCGGTTCACTGTAAATTTTAGCTGGTTCGGAATAAACCTTAGCAGGTTCAGAGTAGATCTTGGCTGGCTCAGCATAAACCTTTTCTTGTTCACTGTAGACTCGAGCTGGTTCGCTGTATACTTTTGACGGCTCTCCGTATACCTTGGATGGTTCGCCATAAATTTTAGCTGGCTCCCCGTATACTTTAGACGGTTCACCGTAAATTTTTTCAGGTTCACTGTAACCCTTCAGACTAGTTTGTTCCCCTGACTCTCTGTACGATGTCTTATCGAAAGTGTCGATGGGATCATTATGATGACGATGTTGTGAAGTGTCGTAGAAAGATCCATCATAGTGCCTGCTGACCTTGCGACCTTGATAGTGTGCTCGGGAACCGCCAAGTTGTGATATTTCTTTAGACTGTACATTTTCCTCAGTAATTGGATATTCGCGCAGTTCCACTGGTATCGAACTGCTGCCACTAGTCGCAGAATCATCGACGTCGCTTTCTGAATTGGACCTGTGAGACGAGGAAGGTTTCTCGTTCTTTACTTGCGGTTTTGATGTGATTACACTTGTCTTTTGCCAAACCGTCTGCGATGAACCTTCATCTACGGAAAACTCGCTCCTGTTTGACTCTGATACTATATTTCCAGGGTCTTGTGTAACGGAGCTTGTTGATGGGGGTGTAACGGAAGTCGTACTGCTCAAATATTTTACTGTAGTTATTGACTTAGCAGTAGTACTTGTTGGAGCAGCATATGTTGAACTAGTCGAAATGGTACTTGGACTGGTGTTGGGTGATCGAGTACTCAACCGAACTGAATTGCCACCAGTATAATGTTCTATTCGAAACTTGTAGGGTGTAGCTTCAACAGACGAAGTCACACTGACGCCAATCACTTTCCTTTCGACAATTCTATTCTCAATATTTCCGGTTTTACTAGATTTAGATACGACCGTTGAATTTCGTCCATGTTTTTCTTCACGAGAACTCAGCTTGGATGATATTTCATCAACTGTACCTAGGTCATCAATCAAAGAGGCTAGACTGTGACTATGGTTGAGAGCTTTCTGACTGATTGGATAGTATCTTATACCCGTTTCTCGATGTGTAAAGGGTGCCATGGTAGGTCTAGCTGTAGGTGGAGCACGTGATATGCGATATATAAAGGCTTCATTGTGTTTTGACTCTGAACTTATGGTATCACCCTGATGTCCACCCCGCCTGTAACCTCCACGACGTCGTTGCGTTGATTTTGGTGCCATAGCTCCGTTTATGAATACTGACAGGAATTCTGTTCCCGCGATGACGTCGTTACTTCTCTTAGCTGGTGCAGACGCTGCTGGCTCCCAAAATATGACCGCTTGCATGAGTACCTGCAGGCGAGAAAGATTATATTAATATATATTTTACAACAAAATTTTGTATTACTTAACTCTATATAATATTTACTATCTACTCCTAAAAAATTAAAATCCGATTTACATCGAGTGGCTTCTTGGGGGCAAAATCTCGACCACCGTTGCAGAGATTCGTTTTAAAATATCGTCGATTATGGCAATGTGAAATAATTGTATGTGTTTTTCAAATATATTACGACCATTGATAAATTGCATTCACCTATACACTGATTTCGTATTTTTGCATTCTCTTGTACAAGGAGCGCCAAGGTCATTGCGGGTGAATCTTCAGATAGTACGTTCAGTAAAGTACGAGTCGCATCAAAAGTAATGCCTGGAATGAAACAGGCTTGAATGCTTTTGATGTTTGCCGCACTAAAACTGGACACACCTACTAGTTTTCGAAAAAGCATATATTTCTACGGTGCTTCTACTTAAAATTGAGTCACGTTTTTACTTTAAAGTGAATTGATTATTATTTAAAACAATTTACGAATGAAAATTGTTTTCCAAAGGTACTTTGAGCCTTTACGTTCTTCAATTCATGCTAACTTAAATTCTCTTCCGCATCATAGATTTGTTTGGAATTGCGTTAAGAGATCCGCGTGCTGTTTTCGATAGTTAAACAAACGCAGAAATAAATTTCCATCTTTAATGTTTGTTTCGATACGAACGATAATTGCAGGCAAGTGATAATAATTCTATTAGAAAATTTCGGTTTCGTATAAAAATTAGTTGAGAAATATTAATAGCATCTGAAATATCGTAGGAATTGCTATTATCATCTGCTTTTTAATCTCCGATGTATACAATTTTTGTAACTAAAAGAAAAATACACATTTTCTTTTGACACCTATGTATTACGTTAAACTCATATTGTAATACGACTCGTTAAGAATAATAGGTAGGTAGATATACTAATATTCGCGGACGCTTGATACGTTGCTTTGTCGCAAGGTCGAACGGCGACTTTCACTTATAAATACTATCTATGTCCCTTTCCACGGTCAACTGAAAACACTAATATGGATCAATCAGAGAGCAGTAAATTTATTTTTGTCGTTAAACAAGATGCAATTTTCAATTTTCAAACATATATATTTTCAGCTTTATAATAATTGATGTTTTTTGTTACTTAGGATTTAGCAAGTACACAGTCATTCATTAAGAAATCTATTATACCTATAAATTCAGTTTGTAATCGTTTAAGCTAGTTCAGAGTTGTACATGTTTGAAAGTAGTCTGTGTTAAATAATTAGATTTGTGTATAAGAGCTTTATCATAAAGTTGAATTCAACTATAACAATATCAGATCATTAATAGCATACATATGGTTTCAGTATTCATTCATCTACTGCCATATGGAAACATATAACTATATGTTGCCGATATGTTTTTTTCCAATGAATGCAAACATTTTCTTAATTAATAATTTTTGCAACATTTCACCAGCAATAAACTTGAATTCTGACTCAATTGCTTTTGCCCCTTGAATTTCTTGAGAAAGGATTGACTGTTGTTAAGAGACGACAAAAATAATAATTGAACAATGCCGTTTTTACATGTTAAAATACCTATCAAATATATATTTTCTCTTATTTTTACATTTTTGAGACACTGAAAATTTCAAATAAAGAAAATATACCACAGTGTGATTAGCATAGTGCTAAAATCATTTTGATGTTATGTGAACGTGACACGAGCTAATCGAGATCTGCGGAATCTGAGAAATGTCTGATGAAGGTCTTGTCTGGACTGGGCGTGGTATGGCAGTAAGTAGCTATATAGATCAGGGATGCACTTAAAACTCTTTTAATGAATAGGTATTCATACTTATAATTATTTGCAATTAAGTTCATTTTGTCTAGTGACTCACTTTTCATTAATTACAAAAATTTTCGTTC
Organism: Andricus curvator; assembly: GCA_932195095.1. NCBI lineage: Eukaryota > Metazoa > Arthropoda > Insecta > Hymenoptera > Cynipidae > Andricus > Andricus curvator. Next base: position 262,539 of record CAKNYM010051320.1, read on the forward strand.
CCATACTGATCTTTGTCATCACATTACAGTTTAGATAACTATTCTTGAAGAAGCCATTTAATTACATTAAAAATTGTTTTATTTAATATTATGCATTCATTTTATTTGAAGGAAGCTTGATTATACAAGGTTAATTTAGCGAAAGAGACAGGGGAGTTTTGTTGCTTGCACAAAAAAATGTATATATGCATGTAATCATGCAAAGCCTTCATATATCTCTGGTTATTATCTGCAATCCCAGTAATAAATTAATATATTTCTCTGCTTGTAAGATGATTCATGCAGCCTACAAACAAAGTGAGCCGGATATCGAGCTTAAAATGAGACTCAGCAAATTCTAGCCTCAAGAGTCTCGATTCGACTTGTTAAACAACAAAATAAAAATACATACGTAGTTTCTCAAAAAATATTATAGTGATGATATAATATGCATGGATTAGAAAAAATGTGTTCGGTCATTGTTCAAATCACTTCGTTTAATTAGTTTTGATATAATATTTAGACTGTAAATGGTCAGGAAAAAACTCACTCACTATTTATGTTTTATTTAATGTTCTCACTTTACCAAATGGACTGTAATTTAATTTATCGGTACTTTACGTTCATTAGGAAGATATTTTAAATTTTTCATATTATACCTTAGCAGGTTTGATTAATTATGCCTCAAAGCAGTCAGCATAAAAATGAGATTCGTTCAATTAAACCTTGCGTTGGATTTAATGTGCAGGGTGCGTCCATTAAAAGTGGCCCAGGTGACAGTGATAATTAGCACAAGTGATCGATAGGAAGAGCAGTATAGTGAAGCATAAGTGCAGGCTGTTTTAGCTTCACATACAATGTAATTATGATATATTTGCGTTCCTGATGGCACACGAGTGCCATGATCTTGAATTAAATATAAAAGTTAAGGAAAGTAACGTGAGTTAAATATTTTGTTGAATGTTAAATTTCAGTATTTTAGTTGCTACACTCGGCCGAAAGTAAATTAATGACGTGTGCCTGAAGAAATTGATTATATTTAATATCGTATATATGTGCAGATGGACGTTGGCGCCAATTTAATAATTTTTTCCTCCTCGTGCCAGCCGAGACCTTATATTATATTTGCCGATTAAATTGAGACACAGAGCGAGCAGCGTAAGGGCAAGGTCACATCATCTACAGGTGTAATCATGTAATTTACATGAGAAGATTTAAAAAGTCTTTCATTTTCTGCACGTACGAGATCACGCGATATTTGAAAAGATAATGTTATTATTTCTGGAAGCAATAATTTGCCATATCTGCATCTTGATTACTTTATATGATATTCGATCATTTTTAGGAAGAATATATATACAGCGACTAGCTTTAGTTTCTTGGCAATGAACCGCTAATTCGTTATAAAATGGTGTAGTGTGAGTAATATATTTCTCAAAATTCTGTCCTTGGCGTGTTTTGAATGGCTCAATCCTTGCCAGCGGGATTTTAGTTTTTCTACATACATGAGTTAATTGAACAATCTGAATAATATGAGAAACACTCAAATGACCATTTCTATCAATTACGAGTACCTCCATTAAATTCATTAGGCTGATAGCTGGAATAATAAGAAATTACAAAGGTTCACCCACGGACAGCATTTTTTTAAGGATGCTGCAAAACCAGTTGCGCAAAAATGTAGAAATTTTCAAACAATTGGCTAATGAAAAATCGTGTCCTATTTAGGAAAGTTTAGTGATGATGATACATTCCGAGATTATATTCAATAACAAAGATGGTTGTTGCTGTGTGAACGGTCATTAGTTACAACGCTACCAAAGTTAGACGGATAAGCTTACGATAGGTGAGTTAGGTCTCATCCGGGGCAGGGGCAGGGGTGTGGAAGAGGGAGCATGGCTTCACAGCCTAGCCGCAAGTATCGGCCTGGCATTTACTCTTAGTTATGTGAAAGGTATTGCGCAGACCAAGGTACGATTACTCGTTATACGCACACTTGTTTAACGCATGCTTTGTCACACAATGCACATTGCACACCGCCCGAGCGGCGCAGCGCGTCGGTGGAGCTGGCTTCTTTCGTTCAAGTGTCTCTGTCACTCGATCGGGATGCAATGCACAACTCGATGTGTCCAAATGACAAGGTTCTATCTCGGCACATCCATATTGAAAGGTTCTATCTTGGTAGCAAAATATGGAAGCTTGCAAATTGCCATATAAATTGTATGGCGCATCAGCGCCCTCTCCGAGATAGAACCTTTTTATATGCATGCTCCCATAAATAACCTTTCAATTTGCACGGTTCGAGATAGAACCTTATCATCTGGACACCTAGAACCAACCACGTGTATCTTTTTGTTGAGCACCTTGAACTTGAACCAATTTCAGCCAAAAAGTCTTATGACTTTTCTTTGCAAATTATTTTATAATTTTGTGACTGCTATATTTTCACAAAGTAATATCCAACCTATGGCGATAGTGATGGCGATCGAGACGGGGTAATCATATGGACGAAGTAAACTAATTATCCCATGAATAAGAAGCGTAAATTTTCTTCAAGGCCATTCATAGGTCAGACTGACCGCTGCGCCGTCTGCCCACTAGTTTCTTTTTCATAGATACAAAATTAATATGTCTGAGAATTCGAATGAGTGAGAGCCCGTATCTTTCGTTCAAGGCTGTTGTGTGCAAGTGAATCTTTGTCAGAACTATTTTATATGTCTTGAAAATGATGCCGCTTATAATTTACATCTAGCACCTGCTAAGGAAGCGTGTAGCTGAGTTATTACATTTTTTACTTATAGATAAAAAATGTAGTGAAATTTACTATAAAGGCCTGTTTAATAAATTTTTAATCTACTCATGATCATGTTACAAACCATTCTTTTTACCCACAAGATATTTGGCGTTATAAAATTATGCCACGTGTGTTGCGTCTATTGGACGTAAATCACATGCCACGAGGCTACATCACAAATTAATTCGCATTCCCTTTGCAGAAGAATCGCGCGCATTAACACCTTGTATTTGTGTGTCAAGTTATTATTTATGCTTATTGCATGGGACCACGGACAAGGATAGCACCTTGTATACATAAATACATATAAAATATAGTTATATTAAAGTATGAAAGTCAAAGTGCGGCCAGCTAAAATATTTTCCACTTTTGGACATTTCATATATAATTCAACTTTAAGTACTCCGCAATTTGATTAATTCTGTTTCTCAATATGAGGTGATTATGTTGATCTGTGCACAGAAAACCATTGGATGATCTTTGTTGAATTTTATTTTGGACAATGGAAATTTTCATTGTGTCAGCATTTTTTTTTGTGTTTCAGTTTGTTACAACTCATTGTCAAAAAACACTGAATTCGATGTACATTTGAAGATCGGCGTTTAACAGCGTGATAAATGGACGACATTTCTTTATACTGCCGTTATGCGTAGGTGCGTAGGGATATTGACATTGACGACCTGTACACCAATAACTATAAACGGTCCCCAGCAATGAGGTCCGTAAACTACGGCAACTAAGTGCACACGTGTCGACTGCTGGCAAAGCTGAACGCACACATGAATATTTAAATTATGATTACAACTACCTGCATTCTTCGGCCCCACTCCCCCTGGAACACGCATCTTTCTTCTGTTTCTTTGCCTTCTCCCCTATACAACTCTCGTGCACACTTGTAGAATTATTATTATTGGGATGACCACCTAGAAAATTCACTCCACCTAGTCTCACATTTCACGAGCTCGTTAGAAGAAGGGTGGAAGTTAGAAGTCTTGCCTTTTACAACTTGTCTATTGGTAGTGTAAAGCAGATCAGCTTCATAAATCCTCATATATCCTTTGTTAGGCTAACAATTTGCCTGTTCGTTGCTCCCTGCTGATCTTGATGGCAACACATGTAGTGAGATAGAGGTATATGTTTTATCTGCATCTGCGACCCCGACGCCGACGTGACGACTGGCAAGGTCGAGTTTACACAAAATACCTGCTCCGCATCTGTTTTTGTTATTTTCCAATCAATGCATAGTGAATTCAAGAGGTTAAAACGTGCCTGCAGTTCAGGGTGAAGGTGTTTTTTGTAGGGTAACTGAGATACGACAAGGCATGATGAAGCTTCTTGATAAGAAAGAAATGCAGAAAAATCTTTCGTTGGAAATGGACAAAGTAAAAATCATCAAAATAAGTAGAAACAGAAGGAACTGAACACTAAAAGTCTTCAAGTCGTTCGTTGCTGCGGGTAGTAAAAGAGCGTATTAATATTATGAGCAGAGACACACACATTATCTGAGTTTATATTCAGATATTAGGAAATGTGCGATATACTACAATATTGTTGAAATACATTTAAAAGATTGGATGTGTACTGTACAGCGGAATGAGTTTTTACGTAAACTGGCTATCGTATAACGAGCATTCAGCAGTGTTTTACGGAGACCATTAATTGAAACGAGTCATCTGTAGAAACTGCGAATAACACGACGCAATGCGACTTACCAGTAGATATCACCTTTACGGCAAAGAATCAACATGCAGATATTGCCATCACGGGATATCCAGTTACTGGCCAGTTGAACGACGAACAGAGGATTAAAAAGAACCAAAAACATTTCCCACGTGTCGTGGACTCCAGTCGAGCAAGGATCCGATTGGCGAAGGTCGTTCAATGCCGTCCGCCCCGACTGGATTCAGGTCTTTTTCTCGATGCCATTGTGTACAGTGTACATACGAGAGTTTAACAAAAAGGTTGGCAAATCAGAAAGCTCAAATTAAAGCTTATCGTTCTAATTTTTAGATGGTCTCGAATTATTCATCTTAACTGTTCATTATGTCAGAGTATTCAAACAAGTGCCAAGTTCTTCAATTATATAAATATCAGATTCACTCTTCAAACGATCTGTACTGTTACAAATGACTTGAAAATTCAGTTAATTTTAATGAACGTACTGGAATTGTATTCAATTAAGTAAAATTAAATTTAGAGTATTGTTCATTAGCTTTCATGTACAATTGTACATGTGCAATTTAGGGTAGGCCGAATTTTTTTTCGAAAGACCTCAGGTCATAAAAAATTTCGACTGTATGCCAGTAACTTACAGGAGAAGCTACAGATTAAAAATACAATATTTATCGTGAGCACATCGACGCTAAAGCCCAAAATGGAAAAAAATCTCTAATTTTCACACTTCTGTGCAAATATTTTTTATATTTGACAAATTCAAATCAGTAAAGTGCTTTACACAGAATTCATTTTATACACATACTGTACAGAATTGATAATAAAAGAGGGATATTTACCCCAAAAAATAGAACTTTAAGTTCAAGTTTATCCTGAAAAATCTTAATAATAAAACTTTTCCTACGGATTAAAATATTATTTTTGTTCGATGAAAACCCTGTATTGAAGCTGTAATTCATCTGCATAATTAAAAGCATAACGAATTTTGCTGACCTGAAAAGATTGACTTCGTCTATATTTATCACCTGTTTCAGATGCTACTGTTCAATAGACTATTGATTATGAATAAAAAATCGTTTGAATAATCACTTAGTGTGCTAATGGGCAATTTTCTAACGACAAAGAACAAATAATAGGCATTCATTATAGTAATGTTTTTGTCGAGAATGGACAAAATACAAAAGTGCAATCAATTAATAAGGATGGAAAAAGGTAAATAAAAATAGAACTGGAAAAATAAAACTGGAAACATGGAGACTGATTTCTGTATTTGGAGGAAATCAGATCCAGGATCAATTTGGCTAGATTTGGCTGGAAAGGGAAGGGGGTGTGAGTTGTGTCCGGACGTATAGACTCTACTAGTATTTTAATCTGGTAATGTGAAGAAAAAGTTTTATTAAGATTTTTCAGGGAAAGCATGAACATAAAGAGATAAAATTCACTTTTTACTACAGCCTGCCCTATTTTTAGGGATATACATATATCGCTTTTTTCTATTTTTTTGTCAAATATAAGAAATATTTTCATGGAAGTGTGAAAATTAACGTTTTTTTCACATTTTGAGCTTTCTCGTCGATGTGCTCGCGATAAATATTTTTTTTTGAATCTGTAACTTTACTGTTACTGGATTTTACAGACATCCAATAAATACTTTTTGAGGAATCTCGAAAAAAACGTCGGCCCACTTTAAATTGTCCATGAATTTAATTGGTTTTATTGCATACGTGAACGGTGAAAAAATTGTCCAGAAAATTCCCGAAGATGATCGGGACGCAATATACCCAATAATTTGTTAATTCTCCCAGAAATAACTTCGGAAAAATTCCATAACGATTTCGGTAATTTTCCCAGTGTTTAGGGAATTTATCCGAAAATAATTCCGGGAAAATTTCCTAATGATTTCAGTAAAATTTTATTTCATTTTGAGAATTTTCTTTAAAATAACGTCGGGAAACATCCATAACGATTTCGATGAGTTTTCCAGTGTTTAAGGATTTTTTCCGAAAATAATTCCGGAAAAATTTACTAATGATTTCGGTAAATTTTTTGTTATTTCTCAGTTTATCAGGAAAGCTACCAATAATAATTTCCTATCCCATTTCCGCCTACTTCTGAATCTATACTGGCGGAATTACTGAAAAAATTAGAAAATTCTCAACATGTTTGAGGATTTTCTTGTTTTCTAACTTATTCGGAAAATTTATGTACACAGTAGAAATATTACCTACAAAAACGATAATGTTCCACAAATATTTGAAAAAGATGTTTTTCAAATTTAACAGGAAAATTACCAATGGTTGAGGAAAAGTCCCCTATTATATTTCAAGGAATTTTCCACTTTATGCTGGTAAAATTACTTAAAAAGTGAAAAACTTTCTAAAACGTCACTGTTTTTTTTTATTCCATAAGTCATTAGGAAAATTGTTATAAATATTGGAAAAAGATGTTTTTCAATTTTAACAGGAAAATTACCAATGGTTGAAGAAAAATTTCCTATTATATTTAGAGTAATTTTTCACTTCATATTGGTCAAATAACTTAAAGGTGGGAAAATTCCTGAAAAGTCATTGTTTTCTTTACTCCCTAAGTCATTGGGGATATTACCATACATAATGGAAAAGACGATAGTTTTCCATAAATATTGGAAAAAGATTTCTTCTAATTGTTCCTATTATATTTCAGATAATTTTCCTCTTTATACTGGTGAAATTACTTAAAAAGTGTGAAAATTCCCAAAACGTCTTGGGGTTTCTTTAATCCCTAAGTCACTGAGAAAATTGCCATACACAATGGAAATTGCCAATTTTATGGGAAAATAATTTTTCCTACCCAAACAATTTTTGGGAATATTCCCGAAATTTTTGACAGTGTATAAAACATAGTTACAAAATTTAATGCACATGAACATGAACGAACTGTCTACCGTTACGAAATACTACACTGAGAAAAATGGATTATACCGTTTATGATGTTGGATTTAAAAATGTAGAACAGCATTTTATACATCATAGCCTGTGAAATCTAGATATTGAGTTTTATAATCTAGGATTTTTAAATTAACACCTACATTTCACGGCACAATATCTACGGTTGCTGTCCCAAATCTTATAATCTAAGATCATAAACGGTATAATCCATTTTTCTCAGTGTAGCCCTAGCGCTATACTTGACCGGTTAGTTTTACGGAAAATTCCCTAATACTAGTCAGTGCCGAACATGAAAATAAATGTAAAATACTTTAAATTGAATGTGCAACGAATGGAAAAATTCATGTCTTTACCTTTGAAAACAAAAAGAAATGCTTGGAAAAAAGTCTAATACATAGAGAAACGAGTTAAAATGACTCTTGTTTGTTGATACTGCTGGTAGTTCGAGTCCTCGACCTTGTCGAGGTCTTCTACCTGCTGCGTCAATGACCGAAATGTATGACGCAAGCTGAAGTAAAAGAATAAATACCGTACTGTTGACTATTTTTTTAAAATTCCAGGATGCGTTCACTGCCCCTAACACGGATGAGCTTGAAATACTTTAACTGAAAGGTCGTTGTCCACATTGTATATTTTGGAATCAATCTCGACGATCCAGATTCAAATTTTGCACATTGATATTCCGAACTTATACGCATAAGCATTACGCATAGTATAATAATTAATATTTCTCAATTTTCATGGACTGGATTACTGGTGGTTCCTTTTAAAAACTTTTAAACGCGATTCGAGAGAAATCGACTCGTGCTTGACCGCGTGAGTCACAGGGCACATACCAAGTACTTACGTATAAGCGCACATACGAACGAGTATCGTAAGTATTTACCCGATTATCGGCAGTCGCCCAGTACTGTATGCGGAGGTGAGCTTCGACCACTACTTCCTTGGAATGGAAAAATAAAATAATGCATGGACACATCTCACATATTGTTTGTTATCAGTTATTCAAGATCTCGTAATTCTCAAGTTTTAAAGTAAAATATTTCAAATATATAATTGATTTATATACATAATATTAAACTATATAGCTGGCTTTTTAGATTGCATAGTGGAGAAGTGCCAAAAGTTATAAATGACGCAACTCATATACATGTATGCTTCATTTACGATGATAAGTATGTAACATATTAAGAATCTCATTGTTAGAAAAGACTTTGAAATTGATTCATTTGTATGAATTGGAAGTTTTCACCATTAACGTACATAAATTGAACTTACAATATTTTACATTGATTTTCATGTACATATGCACTAAACTTGGTAACTGTGTTATATACGTACACAATGCAATTGCAGAAATGCATGCACACGTACATGAACATTTATGTAAAAAAAATTTATTTTTCTTGTACGTGAATAGAAAAAACTTCTCATACGTACATTACAAATGACTGAATTCGTCTTTTCTAACAGTGCTCTCAAACATAATTATGGTATATAAAGGACCTAAAAAATTACAAGTGAAAAAAAGGTATTATTGAAAGTTTTTGGCATCTATAAATAACGCCAGAATTTGTAGATCACCATAGTAATAAAAGCAACAAGAGATTGTACAATCATTCCGGACTTTTACGACTGATGAAACCGGCCGGGCGGGCGACCCGATCAGCCCTTCGTATTTCGGAAACGACTGTTTCGAAATCCCAAGTCGCATTCTTTCGCGACCTTGCCTCATTCCTGAAATAATGGCCCGGTGTCAATGAATTTGGCGCCACCACTAGTCAGGTTTTGAATGCATACCTACCTTTTCAGAAACCGGTACGCATAAACCTCCTACCATCCACCTTTCTCTGATCGCGTCCTCCCACCCCCCTTTACACTCTCCCTGTATCAGAACACCCTGCTACTCACTGCAGCTATATATAGACCTCGTACAGATAAGCTCAATTCTATTAATAGCATTGTGTGCTGTATTCTTATTTTTTCTGCTCGATTATTTGCATACACGGTACATATCTCACCCTCCTTCAGTCCCTATCGCATATGTCCTGCATTTAAAAGGCCTTCCTTATACCTTAGTTGAAAAAGTATACTTTATCGCTACGGCAAGCTTTTGGAATCGGTCGTGGATTGTAGAAATAAGTTGGTAAAGATTAAGAGACCTAACTTTGGCCCCGATTAAAAGTCACTTTATTACACCATGCTAAGAATGTGAAAAATAAAATTCAAGAATCCACATGTGCAGAAGATTACGTGGAAGTGCATGAATAAATTCCAATCCATATTCGGTTTCTGTATTGGTGCCTTCGATTACATCTAGGGTCACTGAACGTCCTCTGAGCTCATCATGAACCAGATATTTGTACGAAACAATTAGCTTATCTTGTTTTTACACTTACGTAAAATACACAGATAATTTAAACATTTTTTTTATCTTTGAAACTGCAAAACAATAGAAAACCTTGAGAAGTTACAAAATGAACAAATCTCAGTAAATCCTGAATTTCAATAATTTACTGTTGGCAGGGCAGAGATAAGTTTGGGACAGTAGTAAGTTTTGGAAAAAGTCAATTGAGACATAATAAATCAAGTATGAAATTTGCTTATTGCTTGGATATGACTCTTGAGACTCCAAAGAAGCATGTTCAACCAGTAAAAAAAGTTTATACTTGATTTGGTATGTTTAAATTGAGTTGGTCCAAAACGTACTACTGTCCCAAACGTATTGTCTTTCCCTTAATTGTTATTTCATTTTCTTTACTATTTATCATTTATAATTTATTATACATTGGTGGCCAGTATTGGCCCAATAGTACGCCATTGCAATGGTGATTCCTGGCAATTTCCCGCTGGAGATAAATTTTACCACTTCAGATCTGGTATTTGTGAAAACAGAAAGGACTCATACGAAACCGGATGACGCCAGCAGAAAATTTACAACTACCTACTGTGATACACAAAGGAACGCTTGGCGCATTCTAGCTCCGGGATTCGCATTCTCAACATTTATTCCGATTTTAAGGCCTTTATCGCTGAGTTCCACTTAATCGTCAACATGCACAGTGATTTTATTGTTTCAAAAAAAGCATGCTTGCAACGTAAATTGAAAAATTTGCGCAACCCAAGCAAGGATATAAAAATAAGAGTGATGTGCGTCAAGACTCTCTCTATTGTTTTCTCGACAATTATATATAGAATAAATGTACTCTTTTGCGTCAAGCATCGTAAAATTAAATTTCAATTTTTTCGTTAGAATTTGCATATACTAAATGAATAAAATTGTTGATAAAAGCGCTGTTGATATTTGGTGAAGAGCAAAATTAGTGCTCATTTTGCAGTTGTAATAGAAGCTGAATTGCCTTTATTGATGTGGCAAGTTAAAGAGGGAACCGTGATAAGCCTCAAATAGAGTGTTTGAATTATGCCAAATAGTGACAGCGTGCGTGATGGTTGAGGGTGTACGGATGCTGATATTATGTCTCCAAGAGGAAGTTCCTCATTGGACACACAGGATGTACAACACTTCTAGTGTATTCGTAAACATCCCGTAGTCATCGCACCACATGAATCTCGAATCTTTCTAATGTATATTCAGATAGAAAAATTTATGATAAAGATACAGGGAACATAATACGTACAGTACATGGCAGTATCATATGACAGATACTTTTTCCAGTTTTCAAAAATGTTATAAAGAGATTGATCTATTATTAGCTTTTTAGAGTCTAAAGATTTCCTTTTCATGTTAGTAAGGAAGCGAGAACAAGTTATGTAGGTGTATACTCTCAAAATGCGTGCAGTCATAAGAGGTGACAGTCTACAGTCTGCCCGCATGTATATTATATTTTAGCAAGTAGAAAAAGCTTGCGTGTGGTCAGACATAGTGAAAAATTGTCCTCAAGTGACAGATGAATGGTTTCTATGACAAATAAGTTCTTTTAAATTCAACATAAGTAATTGATTTTAACCTATTTTGTTCCCTTTTTAAAATTTAGTTTTAATTGGATATAATTCGAATCTTTTTATGATTAAAGATTGTTTTGAAAATCCTTAGTTGTGCAACAGTTATGCCATTTTTAAACGACAAATTATGGACAAATAGGACAAATCTCTACAACTTTTAAATTTTTAGTTCGAAGAAATTAGAGAATCTATGTGTTTTTACTTGAGAAATGCAAAATTTAAAAAGAATTTTAGGATTTGCTGTACGACTTATTTTCATTTTGTAGGTGGCACATATAGCTTGAAATATAAAATGTAATACTTTAAAGAATTTCTATAAGGCAATATCGGAAGTCGTATGAGTAATAGTTTCTTCATATCGTTCGCGATAGAGTTCAAGTGTTACGAAAGCTGACAACTGGTTATGCTTTACAGTGGTTGCGACTTGCATTGTAAAATGCTCATAAACGCAGTAACGCCCCAAAATGATCAATCACTCTTGCGATGCTTCTACCCTGATTACATAAAAACTTAACGACGCGTAGCTTTGTAATATTTTTCAATTAAATCAGGCGGTATGTAATGAATGTTTCACGCCAATAAATTCATGACCTACATCGATTACTGAGCATATTTATGAGTTTCATATACAAAAATTCAACTTGAAAATGTTTTACTACCACTTTTTCAAATATTGTAAGTATGTAAGATATTATATGTGTAACCAGCCAGTTTGATATTGAATACTATACAGCTACATATTTGGAACTCGAGGTGTGACTTTGAGACAAAAAGTAACAATTCCTTTTTTCAAAATTCTTTAGGTGAAACTGCAATGCCGAAGTTGGCCAACAAATATTGTGTCAGAGCAGTTTTCACGTGATACATAAGTAAGTTTAAATCTCGTTTCGAAATATAGCAACTTGTGAATAATGATACTTTTTTTGCAAAATAATGTACTTCCAAGCAAATTTCAACTTCCCATATCTTTTTATATGATTTCTTATTTTAAGAGTCACGCAAAGATCTACAGTCTATAACACTGATGAAAAATATGATCCTTCTTTTTAAACATTAATTGTTTTATCATAGGAACATTTGGAAACTGTAAGAAGTTACCAATACTCAGAAGAAGGAATATATATGAGATGTGCTTAATCGAAAATTGATCTTTTCGCGCCCTGGGGGATCTTAATGAAGCATCGATAGTCGATTGATAGATAATTGACGTCGGCCACGGTGCAAGTCCGCGTTTTCATCGATATGCCAAGCAATGGCCTCGAAAAGAAAAGTCAATGCGACTCACCAATAGGATAAGCACAGTACTTGTAGCTGTACGTCCGAAGGATATTCCGTTCGCCATCTCTTTCTCTCTCTCTCCTTCGTCCTTATCCTACTAGATCATCTTGAAGACCTGGTATGACCTCGCCGTGATTAAGGCTGATGAATACAACTAGATTCCATGAAATCGGTTAACACAAAGCTCCATCAGGCCTCCTCATCTCTCGATAGTCCATCGGTACGGTGGTACATCGGCGATGAATTGATATTTTGAGGTCAGCCGATTAAATTCGATCAATAGCCGGCCGAGCCTCAAGGTTAAACTTTGAGTGATGGAAAGTGTATAGAAGAAATGAGGAAGAATAAGAAGCAGCAGGAACAGCAACTATTCTCAAATCTTCTGCGGGTGTCGAAAAACTTGAAGGACAAGGTCACAATGATGATGGTATAGAAAAATATGACGAAGGACTAGAAGCAAAGAAATTGCGTGTACGGCTTTCGAAAACGCGGTATCAATAGACTTTGCGAATAATATGTGCGGTCCTGACCGTCGCACAAGGCACGGGCAACTGACAACGACTGTGAACGGCTCCATGCCGCTCACAGCTGATTCAAGTCGTTCCCTCTTTCCCTCTCCTAGGTACGTAGGACACACAAGTCAAGGGCTTATATCTCTAACTCTGCATCAAGACAATGTATGGCCAATGGCCATCCATATAATGTCAGTTTATTTGGACTCTCTCAGAGCAACACGATACCTCGAATTTCTAGATCGAAAGTTTCAAAACTATCTGTCATGTAACATCGACAGATGCCGGTGAATGTTTGATCAACTGTGTTGACGAAATTTATCGGTCCCGAAAAACACTTGTAAAGCTGAGAGTTCAATTTCCTTCCGAGGTTTGGTGTACATGGTTAACGCACCGACTCATGAAAAAGTAGGAGCTCCACGTTCGAATCCGGGCTAAGGGAGATGTTTTCTCTTTTTTTCAAGAAAACTTGACAGAAAAATCGACCAAAAGTATCTTTGAATAACTGGCTCTATTAGGAAGTTTAACTTTACGTTTTCGTTAAGTTTTGATCGAAGAAAAATGGTTTGAAAAGCTGAAGAAAATCTTTATGACGGCATAAAATTTCTTTTTAATTGCTTAAAAGGATTTCTAGTTTATAGCTTTATTCAGGCACCAAGGATTCGACTTGATTTGCACGTAGTAAAGTCGAAAATTTCGTTTATATCTTTTGAAATGGTACACTTATTTGGTTTTACAAAGGGCCGTTCAAAAAATACGTAACGCTTTTTTGTACATTTTTGAACCATGGCTCATGAAAATCACCGTAGATTTTCGTTGAGCCCCCCCCACCCCCCACACACTTTTCTCTAGATGATACGTAACTTTTTCACAAAAGCTTATTAACTGAATAAGAGAAATCTCAAGCTTGTTGCAACTAAAATTATTTTTTGATTTTTTAAATAAATAAGTATTTCCTTCATAGATACTATACCGGAAAGAAATATGAGACGACTGGTATTTTGTTAGTATTGCATCTCGAGGCTCTAAAATACATTTTTTGTGCCAATTCTTTAAAAAGATACTTTAAAAAACATCAAAAACTTAAGATTTTGTTTAATTATAAATTACTCCCGAATGATGGATATTTGAAAATTGTTTAAGGTTCATTTGAAAGATAAATTTACCTAAAATATCCGTGACGTATCAAGAAAAAATTTTTTTCCCCTGAATTCTGTCAGTCTGAACGTGAGCAGAAAATTCGTAAAAAATTAAAGTGTGTGAAATCCTTTATAAAAGAAATATACAAAATAATGTAATGAATTATACATTATTCTCACATTTATAATTTTTTATTCATCTTATATTTAAGTATACTTAATAAAATTTTCTTGAGACAATGCGGACATTCTACGTAAAACTAAAACATTTCAGCTGTTTTCCCAATATCCCTAGTAGAAATGTACGAACGGCGCAGTACTGACCCAGTACTGACTGCCGGTCTGGCAGTACTGACTCCCAGTACTGGGCCAGTGCTGGGCCAGTACTGGCTTGTAACGCTGTCCAGTACTGATTTTCGGAGCTTGTCCAGTACTGACTCAGTACTGACTATCAGTACTGGCACACTACTGGCACACTACTGGCATATAAATAGCTCCTTATAGCAATAGAATATTGCGCGATATCCCATTTGATTCTAATTATGTTCTGTATTGTCCCAGGGATATCGTAGGAATAATCAGGGAGTTAAATGGGATATAATGTGAAGTCTCAATATCATTACCGTATCCGTACAGCCCGCGTACACAGTCGCGACTAACAAAAATTATACGTCCGAGATATCCACATTCGGATATCTCGCAGCAGCAAGGGTCAGCTCGACCATAGTGCAATAGAAGAGCCTCGCCCTGCAGTAACCATCTTGTTGATCACGGTAGCATTTATGCCAAGTAAGTATGATTTTCGACGCCTCGACTCCTGTCTTAAACACTCGGCGCGCCGTGTCGACTGCGAGAGAGGCAAATCGTTGCGCGCCCTGGCGCACCACAGCCGAACTTTTGCCCAAGGCGGTAAGATTCAAATCTTCAAATTTTAAATCAAATCTTTTTATGTCAAATCTTTTATCCATGAATCGTGGTTTATCGTTCATACCATTATGAGAGTTAGATATATGAATATACAAACTTATTTATTAAAGCTAGAATAAAAATTATTGTTCAACATAATACATCATAAATAATTTACGATATCAGAATTTGATTAATTATTATTTATAGTGATTAATAATGCGATGAAATTGCAATATTATTATTTCAAGCATTTTACGTAGCTGAGCACCGTAGATTATTGTTAAACTATTGTAAAAAAATCTAATATACTAGATGAAAAAAAATCAACATGAATTAATGTTTTTTCTCCTTTTTTTACGAAAGCGACTATTAATCATTATCATTATTATGAAAAGTTTCAATAAACTGCGTTACTGAATAAAAAGGGCAATCTATCCGGGCCTTATTCTTACCTGATCAGGGTCGTAAATACGGCCTTTTATCAGATTGCCTTAATTAAAAATAAGGCTAGCCTATCCGGGCCTTATTTGGACCTGATCAGGGCCGTTATATACATTTTTAAATCGGGCAACCTTATCAGGGCCTGGTACGAGCCTTTTTTCAAATAAGGCTAAAAA
>CAKNYM010051321.1:0-44602 GCA_932195095.1 Andricus curvator
CAATCGCGAGGGAAGTACTCAATCGCGAATTCAATGGACGATGGATCGGTAGAGGAGGTCCAGTAAATTGGCCTGCCAGATCGCCAGATCTTACGGCGCCGGATTTCTATTTGTGGGGTTATCTAAAGAATCGCGTGTATCAAGAAGTGCCCACAACTCGTGATAACATGATCGAGCGAATCAGGTCTGCTTGTGCACAAATATCACCAGACACAATTCGCAGTTGTCGAAATCAAGCATCCCTGTGGTGAGAGGCAAGGGGACTCACCGAAATCAAGCACCCCGATGGATGGTGAGAGGCAAGGGGAATCACCGAAATTAAGCACCCCGAAGGGAATAGACAAATACTACGTCCGCGTCGTTATTCCTGGGTAGAGCTAAAAGTAGTGTCAACAATTTCATTTTTCGCAATTGCAGCGCCATCTATCGCGAATCGAAACAAATTTTCCGAATAAAACTTACGTATTTCGTAAAGGAGAATCTGAATCTGTGATAAAAAATTGGGGTTGCCATTTGAAATTACAAAGTTACCCCCACCCCTGCCTCCTGTGGGGGTGGGGGGTGGGGTAAATTTTAGCAAATCTTTTTTTCCCCTCGAAAATAAAAAGTTTTTATTCCAGACATTTTTTCCGTAGGATGCGTATTTTTTGAGATATTTCGTTGTCTCAAGTTAAAAAAAAACACCCTGTATATTTTATACTTATAAATTATATACTAATATACTATTCTGAAGTTGAATTCGAAAATATTGTCTGTCTTGGCGAATCTCATTCCATTTACGAGATACACTATATTCATTCCAATTTTAAACTTTTCAAAAAAAAGTTAGATATCTGAAATTATCTAAACCCGTGGATTTTGAATTTCTAACTTTCGCAGAGATAATTTTTAATCCATTTCAGCTGGTCTACTTGGTAGCCTATTCGAAGGTATAAATGGAACTTCTGCAGGCATTTAAAACTGGAATATGAGTACCTTTAAATGAACAGCACTTGGCAGTGCTGTTTCAGTGTCGTTCAATCGGCAGGGTAATGAGAAAATTCATAAATTAAAAAAAGTGTTAATAATTTGAAGAAAATTTTAAAAAGGGATTCCGGTTGGTGCCGGCCAACTATTGTACCGCCCGGTACGTGACGAATACAATAGGACCATTATATGACCGTCGCATCACTCTGAGGGCCGTTTAGGTGCTGGAATCAGCACAAACAGTCACTGAAGCGGCACTGGCGGCCCAGTGCCGTTTCAGTACCGTTTCATCGACAGAGTAGATTGATCTAATCTTTATACATCCTCCTACACTTCCCTTTCTCACTTTTCTCATACAGTGCCGGATAAATGTATAGGCACAGGCGAGACTTCGAAATAAAACTCACGTTAGTTGACGTATAAACAAATGTTTTTATTCAGCCTGTCACAATAATTTAGTACTCTATTCTAAGGTTTAAACATCCCCCTGCATCGACGTTAGTTCACTAGTGCGATCAAGTGAAGCATGGAGAGCAGATGGCGCTGGGAGTCTACAGCATATGTTTATATGGCAAGAATAGAAAAGATTAGTGAAAAATGAATATGATTTATATTTTTCGAAATGATAATCGGTTTTATGTGTGACAAATTAAAGTAAAAATTTTGAAATGTTATTAATATAACGGCTGTGGCTAGTCGTCCCGAAAAATTGGTGGAGTTGGAAAAGGGGATGGACTCCCTACTAAAAAAAAAAGTCAGGATTCGTCACAAATGGTCAGAAGTTCTGACGATTCCTGAACATCCTGACCATTCCTGACGAGTCTGACTATTTCTGAAGATATGCTAATTCACATCCTATCAGGTAGCTCATCGGCTAGGACCGCAGGCAGGCCAACCCAAAAGGATTAAAAATTGAAAATAATTTTTTTTTTTCAATGTTGCATATACAGATTCAAAAGTTAGAAATTCAGAATCTACGGGTTTCGACGATTTCAGATACCTAAAAATTTTCCTAACAAATTTAAAATTAGGATAAATATAATGTATCTTGTAAAGAGAAAGAGATACGTCAAAACGGACAAAATTTTCAGATTCACCTTCAGAGTCATTTAATATATAAATATTAATAATTAAATGTAAGTAAAAAAAGAATATGCATAAATAAATATAAATAAATAATATGAATAACCTGGAAAATATAAAAGGGATTAGGTTTTATGGCGTTCTATTCTTGGACCCCTAATAAAAGGATTATCCTTCGAACCCAAGCTCTGACGATTTCTGAACATTTATCATGAATTATGACGATTTCTGTCGAGAAACGTAACACAAGTAGGCAGAAATGGTCAGAAGTCCTGACTTTTTTTCTGACAATTCCTGACTTTTTTTAGTAGGGCTACTGATCCCGAATTTCGGGACGACGAGACACTCCGTAATATAAAGGCTTGCACTTAAATTACTAAAATGGATGGAATGCGGTGTATTGCCCCTGGATGTAAATCAGCTTATGACAGCTGCTTCGAAAAATTTAGTTTCTTTTATGTGCCAGAAGGTAAAGAAAATGTAAAAGTCTGGCAAAAAGACATCCCAAGAGAAAATTTTGTTATAAAAACAGAACACGGCATGTGCAATAGATACTTTTTTAAACAAGATATTTTGTGGCCGCCAAAAACGTTTGCAGAGGATGGGGTCATTGTTCTGGGAGTGGTAAGTCTAAATATAAAATATTTATATTTACAATAATTGATTGTTGCTTAATTTAATGGTAATAATATTATTGTTGTTGATATCATAATTGGCAAATTAATGTTTCCATATTTTTGTTTGAACTGTTTGTGATATATTAAATATAAGTGGTACGCCGCGGCACTGTCGGTCGCACCGGTTAATATATTTTTTTTCTTGATAAAGTATAAAAATAAAAAATATATATGGGGCATTCTCCTTGAAATCAGCCCCCCCCCCTCACACTTTAATTTTTAAGATAAATGGACCTTATGGGGCTCCAAATTTTCGTCGAAGCTTCTACTTTTTAGTGCCGTATGGTATTTTATGATTTTCAAAATGGCGGACCAACAATGGCCGCCACAAGAAAAAAACTGCTGAATTTAATCTCTTATTTTTGATCTGATTCTTACAAAAACATAATTTTTACTCTTGCAATTCACTTTGCAAGTGTTTTTGGGGTCGCTGATTACGAATTTTGTATCAGTTTGAAAAACTCCAATATCGCGAATCCAAGATGGCCGCTGAAATGTGTAAAAATCATTTTATGTCATAAAACCCTACTAAAAAAAAAGTCAGGAATCGTCAGAAAAAAAGTCAGGACTTCTGACCATTTCTGACCACTTTTGTTACGTTTCTCGACAGAAATCGTCAGGAAAAGTCAGAATTCGTGAGGAATGTTCAGAAATCGTCAGAGCTTGGGTTCGAAGGATAATCCTTTTATTACGGGTCCAAGAATAGAATGCCATAAAACCTAATCCCTTTTATATTTCCCAGATTATTTATATTATTTATTTATATTTATTTATGCATATTCTCTGTTTACTCATATTTAATTATTAATATTTATATATTAAATGACTCTGCAAGGTGAATTTGAAAATTTTGTCCGTTTTGACGTATCTCTTTCTCTTTACAAGATACATGATATTTAATCTCATTTTAAACTTTTTAGGAAAATTTTTAGGTATCTGAAATCCTCGAAACCCGTAGATTCTGAATTTGTAACTTTTGAATCTGTATATGCAACATTGAAAAAAAAATTATTTTCAATTTTTAATCCTTTTTGGTTGGCCTACCTGCGGTCCTAGCCGATGAGCTACCTGATAGGATGTGAATTAGCATATCTTCAGAAATCGTCAGACTCGTCAGGAATGGTCAGGATGCTCAGGAATCGTCAGAACTTCTGACCATTTGTGACGATTCCTGACTTTTTTTTTAGTAGGGAAGTACGAGATTGGTATGCAATAAAGGGTTTTCGTGGTCGCTGATTACGAATTTTTTATTATTTAAAAAAAATTCAAAAATGGCGAATCCAATATGGCCGCCGAAATGTGTAAAAATAATTTTATGTCATGAAAGTACGAGTTGGGTATGCAATAAAGGGTGTTCGTGGTTGCTTATTACAAATTTTTTATTATTTAAAAAAAATTCCAAAATGGCGAATCCAATATGGCCGCTGAAAAGTTTAAAAATCATTTTATTTCATTAAAGTACGAGTTGGGTATGCAATAAAGGGTTCTCGTGGTCGCTGATTACGGATTTTGTATTAGTTTAAAAAATTTTCAAGATGGCGAATACAAGATGGCCGCTGAAACGTGTAAAAATCATCTTATGTCATAAAAGTACGAGTTTTATATGGCATATACTATATGCAATAAAGGGTTTTCGGGGTCGCTGATTTCTGATTCAAGATGCCATACATTTTGTAGTGCTACTAATAGTATCCAGAAGATATAGCATTGATTTATGTGTTTATGTGCCGTCGGCAGTAGCGTTACCCAATGTGCACCACGAGGACGTTGCGCGATCGGTCTTGCACATCACTTGGCCCTGAAAAGGGCCGGTTTATATATTTGTAGTTTCTCATCTGATTGGTTTTACTTGTCTTCGTGCACTGACCATTTTATTCCATCCTTTTCCGTTGAAAACCTTTTCATGTATACATTTTTCCTGCAATCAACGGTAAACCCATGGTGCTTAGAAATTTCAAGTACAGTATGAGCATTTTCAAAATCTTCTGTTTAATTTTCTTCTTATTTTATCATGGTATTTCTTATCAAAGTAAAACACATTGATTAAAAAAAATGTTTTTCACTCCACTTAAAAAGTGCTTCAGATGTTAATATTGAATCATTTGGCTTTGCAGTAAGACTTGCTCTGTAAGCTTCTCTTTTAAATTTTGCACCAAGACCATCGAACGCACTCTTACCATGAGCAGTTGTAAAATAATGCCACTCAGCTTCAATATTAAAATCTTCTTTATGAAAAACCAAATTCGCAATCTGGAATCTGTTTTTAAAGTGTTGCTTAGCTCCGTCAGTTGCATAAATAATTTTTGTTAGATTTTTCACATTTTTCTGTACTCTGGCATTAAGATTTTTTGAACACTGTACACATCAGCAGTATAATGTTTTAAACTATTTGACAAAAAAACATTACTTCTATGCTTCAACTCACTGCCTTCTTTATAATAATAAATGACAGGAAAAACTGTGCACTGATCATTATTAAAATGAAAAGTTTGCGCAGCATCTTGACAAACATAACAGTAGTTTTCTGCAAAATCAAACATAACTAAAACTTCACCTTCATTAAGATCTTGTCTCTTTTCTTTAAGTATACAGGAAAAGGTATTCAAAGGAAAAGGATGGAATAAAATGGTCAATGTACGAAGACAAGTAAAAACAATCAGATGAGAAACTGCAAATATATAAACCGGCCCTTTTCAGGGCCAAGTGATGTGCAAGACCGATCGCGCAACCTCCTCGTGGTACACATTGGGTAACGCTAATGCCGACGGCACATAAACACATAAATCAATGCTATATCTTCTGGATACTTTGAGTAGCACTACAAAATGTATGGCAGCTTGAATCAGAAATCAGCGACCCCGTAAACCCTTTATTGCATATCCAACTCGTACTTTTATGACATAAAATGATTTTTACACATTTCGGCGGCCATATTGGATTCGCCATTTTTGAATTTTTTAAAAATAATAAAAAATTCGTAATCAGCGACCACGAAAACCCTTTATTGCATACCAATCTCGTACTTTATGACATAAAATGATTTTTACACATTTCAGCGGCCATCTTGGATTCGCGATATTGGAGTTTTTTAAACTGATACAAAATTCGTAATCAGCGAGCCAGTGATGGGTAAGTAAAATACTCGTGGTAATTTACTTGGTTTTCTACGGTAATTTACCTGGTATTTTACGTCATCAGTTTTCTACATGATGTAAATTACGTCTTGTTCTATATATGAGGGCGCCACCTCTGAGGCGGGAAATTGAAAACTTGAATCAGACAGCCAATCAGAGGTTTTCTACATGTATTTTACACATTCGAGGTATTTTACGTCAAATACCTCCTTTAGGTATTATACGTAAAAAACTTCCAGTTACGCGTAACTGCACAACCCTGGTTGATATTATTATTTTTTAATTAACAATATAGGCATTACAAAAACCCTTACGAATGCCGATACCAGAAATCCAAAAAAGTGAGATTATGCACAATTCTACAGGTCCGCCATCTTGACACGTAATTTACTAGGTATTTTACGTGTTTTCGACGTAAAATACTTCATTTAGGTATTTTACGTCAAAAACGTCCAGTTACGCGTAACTGCACATCCCTGCAGCGAGCCCAAAAACACTTGCAAAGTGAATTTCAAGGGTAAAAATTATGTTTTTATAAGAATCAGATCAAAAATAAGAGATTAAATTCAGCAGTTTTTTTCTTGTGGCCCCATTAAAATTATCGAAGGGTTAATCAATTAAAATAATAGTATTTTTTTTAAATTCTTCCGTAGAAATAAAAAAAAAATGAATTAAACACTGTAGTTGAATAAAAAATATCGAACCTTTTCTCTTCAAATGAAACGATATCTTTATTTTACAAAATTATTTCGTAGAAATACAAAAAAAAATATGTATTTTAATAAAAATATAGAACATTTTATTTTAATCTAAAACGATATCTTTATTTTCAAAAATTAATTCGTAGAAATAAAAAAAAATCAAATAATAACTATGTATTTAAATAAAAAATATGGAATATTTTATCTTAAACTGAAACGGTATCTTTATTTTGAAAAATTCTTTCGTAGGAGTATAAAAAATTAAATCAAAACTATGTATTTTAATAAAAAATATAGAACATTTTATCTCGAACTAAAACGATATCTTAATTTTTTTTAATTCTTTCGTAGAAATATAGTTTAATAAAAACTATACTTCACCCCAATATGAAATTAGAATATCTGTTATTTAATTTCAAGTTCTAATTAAATTTTATATTTCTTGAAAGTAATTTTGTTTATGAAATATAATTTCACAATGTTATCATGCAAAAATATGTAATCAATTTTGCACTATTTTTTATAACGATATGTAATAAAAAAAATTATTTTTTCTCCATGATTTTTTTTAAACAAGGTGTATCCCAAATATTTGAACTCTTTTACTTCTTCTAACTTTACTCCCTTCCATCTCCCAGTCCATTCTTTCTTTCTTCCTCCTCCTTTTCTAAACCTCATTATCTTTGTCTTTGCTACATTTAAATTCAATTTTTTCCTATATAAGTATTTCTCCAATCCTATAATTAAGCTCGCCATCCCTTCTTCATCCTCTGCCATCAAAACTATATCGTCCGCTTATGCAAGTGTATATATTTTCTTCTCTCCCATCCTAACTCCTCTCCATTCTTTTCTCTTCATTTCTTCTTCTAAGTCTGAGATTAATATAATAAATAATAGTGGGCTCAGAGGACATCCTTGCCTTACCCCTCTCACTAACCAGAAACTATCTCCTACTTGCTGTCCTACCTTTACCCTCCTCTTTGCCTCTCTGAAAATTTCCGATACTCTATTAAGGTGATTCAAACGGGTTTCTTTTTAGAATAATACAAAATACGCCCACAAGGATTAATTGTTTGATGTAATATTTTAACCACATCTAAGGTCTCACGACCGTGAGATGGGTGATCACAGGGCACGATGAAATCACAACGAGAGGCTGGCGAAACCCTCGTGTGTCTTGAGGACACGAAGCGACCCAAGGATGACAGCTTTCTGCATCCATCTCGAAAGTGCCTTGGCATAGTTGTAGATAAACGTTTATTTTTCAGCCTGCTGGCCTTAAAAAATTGACTTGCTTACACTTCTATTTTTTACAGAATTTTCTTAAAACTAACCCTGAAAACTAACATCCTTCCACACCTTATCTCTAACGCCGCTCGCTCTTATCGCATTGCCTTCCTCGCTTCGCCTTGCCTCGCACGCATGTCCCTACACTAGAAAAAGTTCGTGTGAATTTAAATCCTGCGACGATGGAAATAATTCGATCGGTGTGACACATAGTAAATAAGCAGAATTCTGTAAAAATACATATTTTTCTTCTTAACCTGCGTCCGCCGTAAAGAAATACATGCAAGACGTAAACTTTCCGTCGTTGACCGTGAAATTACGTACGGGTCGTAAATCATCACAAAAATTATCAGATGAGCCACTGTCCGAAATCTCGTTGAATTTTGTGTTCAGCTTTTATAGTCGAAAAGATATTTCGAGGTTTAGTTCGGCAAAAACTTGTCGGTTATTCAAATTTCAATATTTTTTTTATCTCTGACTTATTCATAATGATTCCTGATTGACAAATTTCCCTGAATTTAATCTGATTAGCAGGTTTTCTCTAACCTGTGGTCAGCTTGCTACTATTCACAACTGTTCACAGAGGTGAAAATATTTTAGAGCTATTTTCTGTTAAGAGGCCGTTCGGGCGTCTCCGGAACTCATCGTTTGGCACGAATTACACTCGCTAGTCCCGAATGGTCCAAATTAACGTCCTGCACATAATTCTGCGGCGTTCGTCCGTGCAGACTTACTCCCTCTCCATAGAAAAGCACTCATCGTCAAAATTTACATATACTTTCGTAGACTTAAAGTCCCAAGTAAATTTATCACCTTACGTCAACTTACTATGTCCCACGCCGATCAAATAATTTCCATCATCGGACGTAGTAATTTTACAGTCGACTGCAAATAGAACAACCCTTCGTTCTATTTTCACATTGTTACCTGAAGTAAAATCACACTAGATTGCAAATAACTACTGTAGTATCGTAAATTAAGCAGGTTATACACTGTAATTTAAAAATACATTGCACATATAATTACTAGCTGATTGTAAATATCACCAAAGCTTTTTTTACAGTGTACTTTCTTGCTTTGCCTTGCATTACCAAACTCTGCCTCCGCAGCTAATACCGAATACTTATCTACTATTTAAAATATTTACATTTACTTATATTTACTTCCTCCTCTATTTACAATCTTTCCTTCTCCATTCCTCTTCCTCCTTCCTTCTCTTCTTCTCCATCTTACCCAAGACTCCCTTCACCCATGCTACTGCAATTTGTCCCCCCTTTCATGCATCAATACCTCCATGCTTATCCCACTCCTTTCCACTCTGAGTGCTCAACTCTTGCCTCCCCCTTCCCACATAGTTCACACATCCTCTTTTCCCTAGCGAGCCAGAACCTATTAAAACCCTCCATGCACTCACATCTCATCCTCGCTATAAGCTCCTGACTTCCTTTCTCTCCTTTCTCACACAAATATTGCGCTCTCGCCCTTGGCATAATCCACACATAGTTCCCATTAAACCTTGTCTCTCTTATTCTCTCTTCCCCTGCTGTCTTCTCTCTCTCCATGCTGTTTTTCTTAACCAACTCATATACCTTCCTTCCTTCCTCATGCATCCTTCTCACTTCATCCATCTGCAGTCCATTCGTTCTAAAATACCTTTCTCTTTCAACCTCCATCTTCCCACCCCCTCTCCTGTTCTCCTTATCCCACCAACACTCCCTAACCAGCTTATTTCCCCCCTCTTCCCAAAATTTCTCCTCATATTTACACGCCCGACTCCCCGCTAGAATCCCTACACTCGTTCTCCCCGTCTCCCTCCTGACAATATAATTAGGCGTGTTCCTTGCCAGCCCCAGTGTCTACTTTACATACCTCTCCTGTGTCCTATTTACCTCTTCGCTTTCCTTCCACCCACACACCTCTACTCCATACAATAGCACACTCATCACTAGTGAGTAAAACAATTTCATTCTCCTTTCAAAATCATCTGCGAATAACTTCTTTCCAAACCCCCACACCTGCCTCATCACCACATTTGTCCTCCTCACTCTCTCTTTTATGTGGCCATCCACACCGCCATTCCTCCGAAACAAGTAGCCCAGGTACACAAACTCTTTCACCTCCTGCACCGCCTTTCCCTTTCCCTTCCACTTCCACTCCCCTTCCTTATCCCTTCCACCTCCTTTCCTGAAAACCATAACCTTGGACTTTTCCGCATTCAGTTTTAACCTGTTCTTATCCAGGTATCTTCTCAACCTCTTCATCATTTCCTTTAAGGCCTCCTCGCTTTTTGCCAACAACACTATGTCATCTGCATACGCTAGCGACCAAATTCTAACCCCTCCTATCCTGACTCCTCCTATCACTCCAGCCTCCAGCTTACTTTCCATATCCGCAATTAAAATCGCAAAAAGCGTTGAGCTAAGCGGACACCCTTGTCTTAACCCCCTATCCATCCAGAATCCCTCCGAAGTGATAGTTTCGCACCTCCGATAACATCGAACACAAGGATAATTACTTTAACCGAATATTTTGGGTACAGTCGTTGCAAATCCCTTTTATGGACTTGATACCTCTCCTCCTCTTCCTTCTCCTCCGTAGTGATGTTGCAGTCGGCTGGAGCCGAGAATTTGATCACGAATATGGTTCGTTTCTCGAAGTCTTGGCGAACAATGTCAGGCCTCAAGCGTGCAACGGAGACTGCTGTCCGAAAATCGTAGTTACAGAAAATTTGGCACTTCTCGTTTTTGGACAATTGACTCTATCTCCCTCGGAGCGTTCGGCAGGGCAGGGTCGCGGCCAATACCGTAAAAGCGACAAAGATGGTAATAAAGCACTCTTAGGGCTCTGCACCTATCGCTGGGAACTTCTTGACATAAAATGTGGTCGCGGTATACTAAGGTGGAAATTACACCGTCCTGGCATGCCAAAATAAAACCCTCTGTACTTGAAACAAAACCCTGATGATCTGAGGAAAGCAAAAGTTTTCTCCTTCGACAAGGACTGTTATTCTACATTTCTGTGAAAGTTTCCGTGCATTTTCTTGTCGTGTAGCTGTTGGCGGAATTTTTTTACCTCTGCTTTCTTTACTTTGGCTTTTAGAAGTGAAGCATCTAGATGGAGTAATGCACTTTCCTTGTATCTGCTTCGGAGAGACTCCTTCACTGATGTTACTTCCTGAAGGCGGCTCTGAGGCAAGCCCAGGCAAGTATAGGCCTCTCCAGTGTCAAGATGTCTAATAGCACTTATATCCACAAGCTCAGGGTCATTGGGAACGCCAATAATCTTTCCTTTCTTTAAATGAATCTTGGCACACTTGTCCAATCCAAAGTCCATACCAATCTCTCCTGTGTACTTCTTGACGATATTTAAAGCACTCTGAAGTTTGATTTTACCAGAAGCATAGACCTTCAGGTCATCCATGTAAAATACATGAGTGACCTTATGCTCTCGATGATTAGTGTCGTCGCAGAGGTATCCAGGAGAATTTCGTAGTGCGGGAGATAGAGGCAGAAGTGTGATGCAAAAAAGCAGAAGGCTCATGGTATCGCCCTGAAAGACGCCCCTCTGGAAAGAGACATTCGTTGTCACACGATAACTTCCAGATGAGATAGCAAGTCTAGTTTTCCAAAGGGGCATCAATCTCTATGCATCTCAATATGTGAGGATGAACCTTCAAGCTTTCCAACAGACAGATGATAAGTGAATGAGAGGTTGAATCGAAAGCTTTCCGACAGTCAATCCAGGCCATTGACAGGACATGCTGATGGGCTGCTGTGTCCTTGCAGACGCACCTATCAATTAGGAGGTTCAATTCAGACACAATTCTTCGAACCATCCTATTGTTTAGGACAACTGTAAGATCTTATATACCATGTTCAAACAAGTTATTGGCCTGTAATTCTCTGGGTTGGACAAGTTGCCTTTTTTCGGTAGGAGTATAGTACGTTCTAACACCATCCATTGCGGAATGGGCGTTTCCAACTTTAAATATGAGGTGAATATGCGGGCCAGATGTTGGCGCGTAGAAGTAAACTTCTTCCACCAGAATTTCTTGATAACATCTGGTCCTGCAGCGGAAAAGTTCTTCCTACACCTAAGTGCTTTTCTCACCTCTTCTGCAGTGATTGATTGACATTCCTCCTCAGATGTTATGAGGTCGCAAAACTCCTTGAAGCAGATAATATTATCAATGTCTTCTTTTAACTTAATTGTTTTCGAGATCTTGAATACCTCTCTCCAAAAAGTCTCTACCTCGTTGGGCTTGGGCGGGTTTTTGACAGAAACAGAATGATCGCTAAGGAGACGCAATGGGTCGGCGACAAACTGTTGATTGTCCTTGATCCAGCTCTCTCTCCTGTATTGTCCTCCTTGCGTCAGATAACACCCGTATTTGGCCACAATATACTGCTTGATTGTCAGCAGATTTGACTTGTTCAGTGTGTGATTGTAGATCCTCAGTTCTTGGGCGATCTTTTGAACCCTTTCCGTGAACGGTGTACCAGATGTTATGTATTCAATCACACACTGAACACGGCACGCATTCTGTCTTGCCCATCCAATCTTCTTATTCAGTTGTTGCAAGCGTCTTTTGGTCTTTTTATCCATCGTCAGTTTTAGCCTTCGATTTGAATCAGCCAAAGCTCTCGCAGCACCATAAACTGAACAATTGATGGCCCAGAGGTGGGACGCCTTCGAGATATCCTCACGAAGGGAGGCATCTATTTCAGCCAGATCTCTAGGCTTAGGAGGAACCTGCATGTCAATATTCCTCCTTGTTCAGAAATCGCTATCATCTCTCAGAAGGCGCCTACTTTCCGATGTTGGTCTTAATGTCGCTTCCTCATCTTCGTCTGCGGCTTGTTCAAGCAGTGGTTGGGGAAGCGCTCCGCGTACATATCCATTTTTCCGGAGGTTGTCGGCTTGATTTCGCAAAGACTGATCCGAAACGTGCTGAAGCTCTGGGTGTTTCTGGCACCACAGAGTGTGCATACGCGCCATAAAGCATCCTGCAACAGGGATTATG
This sequence comes from Andricus curvator, assembly GCA_932195095.1. Lineage (NCBI taxonomy): Eukaryota > Metazoa > Arthropoda > Insecta > Hymenoptera > Cynipidae > Andricus > Andricus curvator. The sequence goes on from CAKNYM010051321.1 coordinate 12,872, forward strand.
CAGGCATCGTAGCAGCCTGGCAAGTCGTCCTTGAGTTGATTCGTCCACTCAATGTGGGCGTTTCACCGGTTCGTCGTCGTGTTTGTATCCAAATTATTTTCCAATTGTCGGGTGCTTTGCGTGTTCGATCGTTTTGAACCGCATCTACAACTGTTTGGTGGTTTCGTGGTGTCATTGTCGTTCTCACGAGCAGCTAGGGAAAAGGTTCGTCCGTCCTTGTAGAGCCCCGCATACAAGGATAAGGCTGCATACTCTGAAAGGTCGCCCGATATTACACAGCCAGGGTTTAAGAAACCTTAGCCAGCTGCCATTCAGCTTTCGGCACGGTTGTCACGCCTTCGCTTAGGGGTTATTCCTTCGAGACTATCCTGGATATTGCAGAAACCCTTGATACAGGGATCCCCTATGCGCAACCCGAGGACGCGTTTGGTGGCTTTTTCATAGGCCCTGCAGACGAAGATGTGAAAGCGACATTGAGACCAACCGCGGAAAGCAGGCACCTTCTGATAGATGATCGCGATTTCAGGACAAGGAGGAAAATTAACATGCAAGTTCCTCCTAAGCCCCAAGATCTGGCTGAAATGTATGCCTCTCTTCGTGGAGATATCTCGCAAGATTCCGAACTCTGGACCATCAACTGCTCAGTTTATGGTGCTGCGAGAGCTTTGGCTGATTCAAATCGAAGGCCAAAACCGACGATGGATCAAAAGACCAAAAGACGCTTGCATCAACTGAACAAGAAGATTGGATGAGCAAGACAGAATGCGTACCGTGATCAATATGTGATTGACTACATGACATCTGGTAGACCGTTCACGGAAAGGTTTCGAAAGTTCGCCCAAGAACTAAGGATCTTGAATCACACAATGAACAAGTCAAAGCTGCTGACAATTAAGCAGTATATTGTTGACAAAATACGGCTGTTATCTGACGCAAGAAGGAGAATACAGAAGAGGGAGAGATGGATCAGGGAGAATCAACAGTTTCTTGCTGACCCATTCAGCGATCTCCCTGTTTCTGTAAAAAAAAATACACCCAAGCCCAAGGAGGTAGAGACTTAATTGGAGAGAGGTATACAAGACCCCGGAAACACTAGAGATGAATGAAGATACTGACAATATCATCCGCTTCAAGGAGTTTTGCGACCTCATAAAATCTGAGGAGGAATGTCCATCAATCACTGCCGAAGAGGTGAAAAAAGTACTTAGAGGCACGAAGAACTTTTCCGCTGCTGGACCAGATTGTATCAAGAACTGCTGGTGAAAAAAGTTTACTTTTACACACCAACATTTGGCCCGCATATTCACCTCATATTTAAAGTCGAAGACGCCCATTCCGCAGTGGTTGGTGCTAGGACGCACTATATTACTGCCGAAAAAAGGCAACTTGTCCAATCCAGAGAATTATAGGCCAATAACTTGTTTGAACACACTGTATAAGATCTTTACAGCTGTCCTAAACAGCAGGATTGTTCGACGAATTGAGCCTGTGTTGCGAGAGATGTACGAACAACGTGGCTCGACAAAAGTTTTAGCAGGCAATTCAATTAGAAGGTACATCCACACATAGTGAGATGCATAGAGAGATTGATGCCTCTTTGGAAAACTAGATTTACTACCTCATCTAGAAATTATCGTGTGACAACGAACAACGTCACCTTCCAGAGGGGCGTCTTTCAGGGTGATAACATTAGCCCTTTGATTTCTTGCATCACACTTCTGCCTCTATCGCTCGCACTAAGAAATTCTTCTGGATACCTCTGTGGCAACATTAATCAGCGCGAGCATACGGTCACTCACGTATTTTATATGGATGACCTGAAGATCTATGCCTCTGGTAAAGGCAACCTTCAAACTGCTATAAATATCGTCAAGAAGTACACAGGAGAGAATGGGATGGACTTTGGTTTGGACAAGTGTGCCGAAATTATTCTGAAGAACGGAAAGGTTACTGGCGTTCCCAAGGACCCTGAGCTTGTGGATATAAGTGTTATTAGACATTATAATACTGGAGAGACCTATACATACCTGGGCGTACCTCAAAGCCGCATTCAAGACTTAACATCAGTGAAGGAGTCTCTCCGAAGCAGATACAAGCATCTTCTTCGACAGATTTGGTCTTCCAATCTGTCGGCGTTGAACAAGGTATCTGCGAATAACATGCTTGCCGTCCCGGTTCTACTCTACTCGTTTGGGGTGGTTCAATGGACGAAGAACAAGCTTAAGGCCCTTGATATCACCACACGTAAGATCATGCATATGCATAAAAGCTTGCATATCAATTCGTCAGTTCCGCGGTATTACATTTCACGTCGTCAAGGTGGACGCGGACTTCTGAATCTCCAGTGTCTTTATAACCGAATTTTCCTAAGTACAGCTTACATCGTTGCGAATGGCAGAGATCCTCTCCTAAAAATGGTCAGGAACCACGAGATGATTGGCGAAGGAGCGTTCCCTTACAAAGCCGCGGAGCAACCGGCCGAGACCCTTGGCTGAATTTTAACATCAGAAGTGAGGAAAGTGCATTACTCCATCTAAATGCTTCACTTCTAAAAGCCGAAGTAAAGAAAGCAGAGGTTGAAAAATTTCACCAAAAGCTCCTCGACAAGAAAATGCACGGAAACTTTCACAGAAATGTCGAAAAACAGTCCTTGTCGAAGGAGCAAACTTTTGCTTTCTTCAGATCATCAGAGCTTAATTCAGGTACAGAGGGTTTTATTTTCGCATGCCAGGACGGTTTCATTTCCACCTTAGTATACGGTGACCGCATTTTATGTTAAGAAGTTCCCAGTGATAGGTGCAGAGCGTGTCATGCACACGCTGAATACCTAGAACACATACTATCGGGGTGTCCGACCCACGCAGGAACCACGTATATCTATAGACATAATGCGGCCCTAAGAGTGCTTTATTGCCATATTGGTCGCTCCTACGGTGTTGGTCGCGACCTTGCCCTGTCGAACGCTCCAAGGGAGATATAGTCAATTGTCCAAAACGAGAAGTGCCAAATTTTCTGGAACTACGATTTTCGGACAGCAGCCTCCGTTGCACACTCGAGGCCTGACATCTTTCTCCAAGACTTCGAGAAACGAACTATATTCGTGATCGAATTCTCGGATCCGTCCTAATACAACATCACTGCCAAGGAGAAAGAAAAGGAGGAGAGGTATCGATACCTTAAAAGAGAGCTGCAACGACTCTACACAAAATATTCGGTACAAGTAATTGTCCTTGTGGTAGGTGCTCTCGGAGGTGCGAAACTATCACTGGTTCGTAACCTTGAAGCCATACCCGCGTGCCAAAAATACGCCAAGGTTACCGCGGTTCTACTGGGAGCCGGTGTCATTTTTTAGATGGCAGTTGCTCTCAGTGAGACCGTGCGGTGGTTGTTTAACCCTTTTTTTTTAATTATATATAATTAAAAAATAGGTTAAATAACCACACCTATATATATATATATATATATATATATATTGAAATCACTAAAATCCAAAAAAGTATTGGAATCCTAAAACAGTTTAATTAGTTTGGAATCGAAAGACATAAAGAAAAGATATGTAATATATTTGCATACAGCTTGGTTATTCGCGCTAAAAAAATGTTTAAAAAATTTCTTATTTGCAGAGTTTTTAAATTTTCTGAATTTCACATTTTTTACATACCTACACGGAGAGAAATCGCGAGAGATTAATTCACGGAACTGATTCTTGATTTTATAACTAGCTTTTGCTGTGAAATCAAAGCACGGATTTTGTATATTTGATCTCGAACGTATCCGTGATTTTATTACTCTATAGCTTAGTGATATAAGTAGTCGGAACTCCGTGATACAAAGTCACGCTTTGGCGCGAGAACTAAGATCTCGGCACCCTTGCTTTTAAAGCAACGGTCTCGAAGTTTCAAGCATTAGGCCACGCCCCTTCGCACGACAGGTCTCGAATTCTATGCTTTTAGATCATAGAGCCCGAGACTTTAAAGCACGGATCCTAACATGATTTTATTTCACGAATTCGGAGACTTAAAGTCACAAACAACGAGAAATAAAATCATGCGCGCGGTGATTTATTTTTACTACCACGGCCATGAAAAGAAAAATAACGGAGTTTGAGAATTCATATCTTGAATTCTGTGTACTTATTTCACGTAAAAATTGTACCACTAAAATGACGCGCTTTCCTGAACTCAGATCTTGCGATTTCTCTCCTCGTAGAGGTCAAAAAAGTCTACCAATTTTTTCGGATTCTAATAAATGATTGTCTAAGAGATCTTTCCTATTTAACTCACCCCCGTTTACCAGTGACCAAAACGCATTAGGAAAAAAATCTCCAAGACCCAGGTTTCAAAATTGGATATACAGCGACTTTTTTAATTTTTAATTTTGGTGATTTAAAAAATTTGCATGTAATAAAAAAAATCAATAAATACATTAGGAAAAAATCCACAAGATTCAGGTGTCGAAATTATAATTACAGCAAATTTTCTGCACTTGTAGGGACGACTGAAAAATCCCGAAAAATAAAATTCCCGACAATGTAAAACTCCCGAATAATAAAATTACAAAAATTACAAAATTTCCAAATTTGAAAATTCCCGACATAAAATTGCCGAATTATAAAATATCCTAACTAGAATATTCCATAATTATAAAATTCCAGAATTTAAATAATTAAAAAATTGTTTCTCATTAATTATTATTGTTCATGCAAATAATAAAGTTGATTCATAATTTTGCAAAAGAGAAGCAAGGAGGTTAATAGTTTTTGGAAATTAAAGTCATTATTTATCGGTTAATAAACAAATTGCATGTTTATTCAAAATAGCCACAATTACACCAGATCTGTACCGTTAGTTTCACTTGAACATTATTGTTCTATTCAAAACGATAAGTTTTGTCGATTCTCAACCTTAACATACCGCCCGCCTCGTGGTGTAGGATCAGCACGAAACTAATTTAAATTTTGTTTATTAGATCAATGAAGATTACATAAATTTAACCTGGTAGTAACATTTTGCAGTATTCATATGTGCCGCCCGCCGTCTAGAAACGGCGCCGAAGTTAAACAATGGCCGCCTGCCATGAGAAATATTTACATTTCTCAGAAATATAATTCTGGAGGTACTTAATACTTAAAGAGAGTGTATACTTACTTTGAATACAAACATAATAAAACGATAAAATGAAGCATAGAAATGCGACAAAAAAAATGTACGAAGCTTTTCATAGTGCTCATTCAAAATTAGTTTCTCAACAAATAAAGTGCCCTACATTTGGGTCACTTAAGCAACAAGACTATCTGTCAACTCAGCAGCTCCCTTAGCAGAAATAGGTAATAAGCAAATTTTGGAAATTGGGCGATCGTACTCGGCAGTAGCAGTCTTAATACGAACGGTACGGACCAGACCATCGCTTCCAGGCCGACAGTTAATAATTTGAACCAAATGCCATTTAGACGGCGGAAGTGCATCATGTCGAATGAGGACCATATCTCCTTCTCTAACATTAGGCTGTTGTTTTTTCCATACGTGACGTTGTTGTAGAGAATGCAAATATTCCACGTTCCACCGTCACCAGAATATTTCAGCTATACGTTGCACTATTTGCCATCGCTTTAATCTGTTTTCCTGAACAAATTCTACAGAGGGTTCCGGAAGACTAGTCATAGGAGCTCCTATCAAAAAATGACCTGGTGTTAGATAAGAAAAATCATCTGGCTCATCAGAGAGAGGACAGATAGGTCGAGAGTTGAGACAAGCCTCGATACGCGATAGAGTAGTTGTAAATTCTTCGAACGTAAAAGTATGAGATCCCACACATCTACGCAAATGGTGTTTGAGACTCTTGACACCCGCCTCCCACAGACCTCCAAAGTTAGGAGCAGAAGGGGGAATGAAATGCCAAGTTGTTCCCTCAGCTGATAAAATATTGTGTAGATCTGGATCCTGACGCAATTGAGACAGATTATCTCTCAATTCCCGATCAGCACCTTGAAAGATAGTGCATTATCGCTGTATATATGGGTGGAAATTCCTCGGCGTGCAACAAAACGCTGGTAGGCAGCTAAAAAACCCTGCGAGGACTAGTCTGAGACCAATTCTAAGTGAATTGCTCTGGTTACACAGCAGACTAAAAGTGCTACATATCCCTTATAACTTTTTTGACCCCGACCTGGGGAAAAACGAATTTGGAAAGGACCAGCGTAGTCCACTCCAGTATGACTGAATGCTCTGGAACTTGTCCTAAAATCCGGCAAGCTACCCATCAATTGTTCAACAATAGCAGCACGTTGGCGTGCACAAATTACGCAGTGACGAATTAAATTCTTCACCAGATTCCGACCTCCGATTACCCAGAATCATTGGCGAAGTGTGTATAAGCTCAGCTGAATGCCACCATGCATGGCTGTCAAGTGAGCATGCCGAGCAATTAGATTCGAAACGCGGTGATTAGGTAGAATAATCGGATGTTTTTCATCATAACCTATACATACATACATACATAGATTAGCAGTTCGAACTCGAAAGTTCATTGCCTCACTACCCGATTCGGGTAGTGTTTCTAGGTGGATATTTACTACCAATGTGGGCCCACCACACCCACGACGGGCCAACAGCACGCAATATTCCTGAACGGTCACCCATCCAAGTACTAACCGCGCCCAACAATGCTTAACTTCAGTGATCTTACGAGAACTGGTGTTTTCAGCGTGGTATCGCCGTTGGCGATCATAACCTATAGGAGCCTTATGTAGCCGACCTCCCAAGCGTAGTACGGCTGAACCATCTAAAAACGGATTAAGCGCCTTTAAAGATGAGTTTGAAGAAATCGGATCTCCCTTTTTTAAAGCACGAATTTCGGTTGCAAAGGCAGTACCTTGAACGTTAAGTATCCAGAATAGAGAAGCCTGTTTAATTTCAGAAGAAGAAAGAGCAGAGGAACGTGACTGCTTTCCAGAATCGGCTACTTTTCCCAATTTCCTGCGCAGGACCTTAATAAATCGCAAACAATAGGCCGTCACTCTGATTAGTTTAGGCCATGATGAAAATTCATCAGCCAAATACGATATTTGAACTTTCCTTGTTAACAAGATGAGCTAGCTGTGCTTTAGGTATCGTCTTTTGCTCAAGGTCGATTCCCTTTGGCAGAGGAGGACAAGAATCAGACCACTTCACAGAGTTACGCCATAGCCAGGGTGGACCTTTCCACCACAATGCATGATTGAGCACTTGTTCGGGTAAGATGCCCCTTGAAGCGCAGTCAGCAGGGTTGTCCCCAGTTAAAAGATGTCTCCACTTGGCATGTGGAACATGTTTGTGAACTTATGCGACTCGATTTGCAACGAAGGTTTTCCAGGAAGAAGGATGTTTGCTGTGCCAAGCAAGAACTACCGCAGAATCGGTATGACAGTATAAGGGAATTTTTTCAAAACTCCTGGTATTTATAAAAAAACTTACTATTTTTGCTAGTAATTGAGCCCCGCAAAATTCTAATCGAGGAATACTCACAGGAAGAACTGGAGCGACTTTAGTTTCGGCAAATAACAACGTTACCTGCACTTCGCCGCTTTCCTGAAGAATGCGAAGATATACGACTGCGGAATAGGCTCTCGCAGAAGCATCACAGAACCCATGCAGTTCGCACCCTAAACTGGATCGGGTTTGTCCCGACCATCTTGGTATTCGAATTTCTTCTAGTTTTGGAAGCCCTTGGTAATAGGTATTCCACTGAATCAATGAATCATCTGGAAGGGGATCATCCCAATCTAGTTTACGCAACCAGATTTCTTGCATCATTCGGTTAGCCATGATCACAACAGGAGAAAGCCATCCCAGTGGATCGTAAAGTTTGGCTATAACAAAGAGAACTTTTCTCTTGGTTGGCTGGTCAATAGGGAAAGCCTCTACGCGAATTTTAAAGTTATCTGAAGGCGGATCCCAATGTAAACCCAGTACCTTCATTTGGATTTCCTCCCCAGAAAAAAAGTCGAAGGCTCTTTCGTGGTTCCCTTGTGGACAGCCAGACAACAACGGTTCATAGTTCGCTGCCCACTTTCGAAGATGAAAACCGCCTCGCTCCATCAATTGAGAGACTTGTACTCTCAATAGCTTGGCTTCCTCAATCTCATCCGCGCCAAAGAGTACATCATCAACATAAACGTTATTTTCTAGAATAACTTTGGCCTGAGGAAAGTTAGTTCCCTCGTCATTCGCCAATTGTTTAATAACTGGATTGGCAAGGTAGGGAGCGCAGGCCGTTCCATAAGTGACCGTAGTCAGCTGCCATGCTTCAAGCTTACCTTCTTCAGAATACCATAGGATGCATTGATAATCGCAATCACGCGGATCTATTTTAATTTGATGGAATATTGTTTCCATGTCAGCTACAAAAACAAACTGATATCCGCACCAACGCATGATAATTGAAATCAAATCAGTTAATAATTTTGGTCCCACTTGTAAATGTGAATTTAATGAAGAGCCATTAGATGTGAGACTTGAAGCGTTAAAAACAACACGTAAATGTGTTGTGGAACTACTCTCTCTTAGAATAGGATGATGCGGTAAGTAAACTGTCTGAGACGTATCAGTTAAAAAAAAAATCTGGAACAAACTTCATGTGATTTAACCGACGGTATTCAGCTAAGAAGGCTGCATATTCAGCTTGAAGGTCTGGTTTGTTGATTAAACGCGCCTGACTCTTTTTTAAAATCAATTTTGCTCTGCCTAACGAATTTCCGATGTCTATCGGAGGCCCATTTTTAAAGGGTAAACGAACCATGTATTGACTAGAAGGCAATCGTCGGTACGTGGAACAGAAATATTCCTCGCAACGAATTTCATCTTCTGTCAAAGAAGATGTAAATGGAGGTTCTTCCATTTCCCAAAAACGAGATAAATCTGCATGAAGTACCTCTTCAGTAATACTGAGATGGGTGGCGACAGAGCCACCGTCAGAGAAATTGCGTAACGGACCAGATAAAATCCAACCAAATACACTATTTTGTGCGGTTAGAGTACCTAATGCGCCTTGTTTTAAACCTGGTAATAAGCAAGATCCAAAACGATCCGCTTCTAAGATAATGTCTACTTAAGAAGTTTCGAAAGGATCAGGATCAGCTAGGCTGAGTTGTTTTAACTCTTGCCTATTTATTCCACTAGGCAAATCAGGTGGAGAATAAGACGTTAAATTCTGAAGTACTTATGCGTACAAAGATATTGAATTCAGGTTGTCTTCCTTGGGACGCAACCATACTTTAGCGAGCTTCTTTGCCGTACCAATAAATTCTCCTCCTACTCCAAAAACTTGAGTATTAAGGCCATGTGATGAGTGGATCACGTGAGCAGATTCCTACCTTACCGGCACTTTTTTTATTTGTCAACTTATTTTCACACGAATACCCACATCGAGTTGAAAATTTGGGATAATAAATAAGAAGCACTAAGAAACGCTGCTCTGGTCCTAAATTCTTCATAGTATAAAATTTTTTTTTTATAACAAAATTTTTTTTTGCTTTTTTCATAATTATAAAAATTTAGGACCATATCCGCGTTTCGTAGTGCTCCTTATTTAGTATCCCAAATTTTCAACTCGATGTGGCGCTTCGTGTGAAAATAAGTTGACAAATAAAAAAAGTGCCGATAAGGTAGGAATCCGGTCACGTGACCCACTCGTCACATGGCCTTAATCCTTTGATAAGCAGATCTCAAAATCCTAAGAACTTTCTCAGACATAAAACTACATTCAGAGCCCTGATCTAACAATACTCGTAATCGACCGGATCTGCCATTATCTGACTCTAATTCAATGACAGCCGTGGCTAGCAAGGTGGAACGTGAAACAGGTTGCCTGATTGACCTGTTCATGTTTATCAGTTTGAGAAGTAGATGCCACCTGTTACGTAACCATAATAGAATCCGTCAAGTTATTCGAGGATGTTTGAGCTGCTGAGTTAACCGATGAATCTCTATATTCAACGTGTAGCAAAGTATTGTGCTTCCGACGACATTTTGCACAAGAGAATCTGCTGGAACAATTATAAGGTTTATGCCCTGGATTCAAACAATTGATACATGCGTGTTTTTGAAAAACGAATTCTTTTCTTTTATCAATAGGCATTGCCTTAAAATCTTTACATTTAAAAGCGTGTGATTCTCTTTACAGAGGAGACATTTTGAATTAGAAGAGGCAGCATGACTTTTGACAGATTGCGAATTGTTTGATTTACTTTTTTCCGTCAATCCGGATTTTGAAAGTTGAATTGCTTCTAACGTTCTAATTCTTGTCGCTAAAAATTCGTCTAAAACTTCGTAAAAAGGATATTCAGTACTTGAGCCTAGTTAGCGTCTCCCATTCTTTTAAGGAAGTGACATCAAAACTTCGCACTGTCCAAAAAACAATAATCTCGTCCCAGTGGTTAGTTGGGCGTTTTAAATTTTTGAGCGCAGCAAGAGATTCATTGGTCATGTGACGCAGCAATTTTAAATCTTCGATAGAATTATTGTTAACATTCGGTATGCTCGCTATTGCACTAAGATGAGCACCAATCAATGATCGCTTGTTGTCATATCTTTTTTTTATTGCCTCCTAAGTAGATTGAAAATTAACATCTGTCACTTTAATGTGTTTAATTAGATGTTCTGCCTCCAGTCAAACATGTCTTTAGATATTGAAAACGTACAATGCTTGACAAAGAATCGTTGTGTACAATTAGAGCTTCAAACAAATCGCGAAAATTTTCCCAATCGGTATAGTTACCAGAAAAAGATGGAATATTATTTTTTGGTAATTTGAGAACATTAGAATTCTGTTGTACAACATTATCTCTGAAGGAACGTTCTAGAAGTGTCGAATCATGTGTGAAAAAAAGCATCAATTTGACAATTAATAAAATCGTACGCATCATGAAAGGCGTCTTCGATTAAAAAAAAATGATTTTGCGTGAAATAATCAACTTTGAATCTATCTTCCGTCGAAGCGAGTTTGTGAACTTGTAAATCTAAATCTATACACTGTTCCCATTTTTGTTTTAGCAAATAAAGACGTCCACGTGCTGTGGTAATATTCCTTCTCGCAGTGGGATTTTTTTTATAATTAGATTCTGTTCGTGAAATAGAGTCATGTAATTTTCATACAACATTCAGAATCGAGGGATTAGTGCATACATTTTTAATCCAAAGTAAATTTGGATAGAATTATTAAATTACTGTTTCAATGAAAGAACATTTTTAGAATCATAATGATTCAAATTGCAAATAATGAGCAAGCGTACATAATTAAAGATGTTCAAGACTTACGTTGATAGAGCTACAAGAAAAGAAGCTTTGAACGTGAAAGCATAAATTTTAAACCTCACGCTGTAGTAGAATTTCCATGGAAAAATTGACAGCTGGCAGTAGCATCGTTTTGTCGGTCCAAAATAAGTAGTATATCTTCTGTAGACCAAGAAGAGAAAAAGAGAGTTTTCACGAACTTCCTTTATACTGAGGATTACTCAGAATTTTAAATGGAACAGAAGAAAATCAGCTGTAGAACAGGCAGGCATCCTTCATGAAGAAATCAAAGTAACGTCTGGCCGATCGATATTTTGCAAGAGTGAGAGAAAGCCATAGTGAGCAGAGAGGTAGTGCGAAACCACATAATGAGCATTGAGTCGTATATTAGAAGCGTCTTATCAAGCAAGTGTACTCGTCTGCGTGAGCACACTGCGTTAACTTTGAGAAGATATATGCTTCTTAGTTGTGAACTCGTTTACTTAAGAACACACTCACACATACAAAAATTTTTTGAATTTGCACTAGCCACAATTAACCAGCCCAAATCAACTGTCCCAATCAATTTTTATTGATGTTTCACTGTTCTAGATGTACGTAATGTACAATTATTTTTAAAAAGGCACAAATTGATTCTGAAAAAATCATTGTAATAGTATGAACACCATGATTTCAAATTAACCGAAGTGACGCCATGTCAAATCTGAAGCGTTCGAAACGTTTAATCGTTGAAAACTGCATTTTTTAATGTTTCAGAATCCACTAAAAACACACCTCATGTCCCGGACGAGCCCCCAAATGTTTATGCAAATAATAAAGTTGATTGATAATTTGGCAAAAGAGAAGCAAGGAGGTTAATAGTTTTCGGAAATTAAAATCATTATTTATCGGTTAATAAACAAATTGCATGTTCATTAAAAATAGCCACAATTACACCAGATCTGTACCGTTAGTTTCACTTGAACATTATTGTTCTATTCAAAACGATAAGTTTCGTCGATTCGTGTCGGTTAAAGATGTTACCGCATTCTCGTTAGTACGCTTACTGATCATTTCGGAACCAGTCATTACACATATACATACATATATGTGTACAGAGAGTCGCTCACTCTCTGTGACAAAGATAACGTGAATCAAACCGCTTTAAAATAACTCTCAACCTTAACAATTATTTATTTATAAAAAATACGATAATAAAATATTTTTATCAACGAAATTTTTGTTCAATGTTCAAAGGTTTTTTCAGTTATTGTTTGAATTTAAAATTGAGCTAATTCTATAAAAATTGTATAAACAAGTAAATGTAAAAACACGTAAAAAACGCACTTTTTTATCCAGAAATATATATTTTTTTCAATTACTGTTATTTAAATTCAAACAATAATTTAAAAAAACTTTAAACATTAAAAAAGTTTTTTCTTTGGTATAAATATTTGATTATTTTAATTTAAAACATATATTTATCAAAGAAACATTTTTTCAGCACTGATATATCTCGATTTTTTTTAATTTGTAATTTTTGAAAAAGACTATGGTCAAAAAACCTGTCTCATGCTTCATATCTGCAAAAATTCTCTATATTCTTAAATGCGCTCAAAATTTCGGTTCAGTCTAGTAATAAAAATTAAACTTCAAAGTATAAAAATATTATTTAAAAAATCATATCTATCATATCTATCATTATTAATTTTTAATTATTTAACCCAAATATTTTCGGTCAAGCTAGACATTGCGCTATTTTTATTGTATTTTGAAGTGCGGTGTTTATCTAGCGATACATGTCAAACTTTTCTAATTAAAAAATCTTTGTACAGTTTTACTGTCATACTTTACGAAGAACGAGAAAACCAGCGCTCGATTGCGTACAAGAAGTAGTATAAGGAGATCCAACTCTAATATAAGGATACCCCCCATTTTTCCGTGCCCATTTCCTATAGCATACCCACAGCATACCAGATTAAGTATTGTAGCGCCTCTCATGAGAAAATTTGAAACTGTTGAAAAGCAACGGCAAAACCTATGTTATGACGGTTTTCCGCAAGAGCCGCTAGAATACGTTATCTGAAGTGCTATAGGATGTGGGCACGGAAAAATGGGGGTACAATTTTCCGAAATGGCCCATAGTGCCTCAGACTCAAGTTTCCGGACTCATATAGCTGTATAAAAATAAAAAAATAAATCTAAAATTCCTTTTCCAAAAATCAGTTGAAGTTTTAGTTTTTGAGTTATAAAATATTTAAGCTGGGTCAATCAGAAGCACGGTATAAACAGTTATGCGTGCGTGAGCAGGGGTCCAACGTAGTGTAGCGACCGCTGCTCTCCCATCGCTAACCCCACCTCGGCGCTCGCTTTTATAACACTGCGTCGGACTCCCGCGCACGTACGCACGTCTGTTTATACCGCGCTCTTGATTGGTCCAGCCTAAATATTTTATAACTTAAAAACTTAAACTTCAACTGATTTTTGGAAAAGGGATTTTCGATTTCTTTATTTTTTATTTTTATACAGCCATATAAGCCCGGACACTTGAGTCTAGGACACCATGAATATACAGTTCCCCACTTTGATAACCCGTACCGCATCTACGTTTATAATGTCTTTGATATCAGTCAATTCAAAGAAAACACTAAGACTTCGCCTTGGATTTTGCACACCCTAGTGAAAAAAACGGAAAGATTTCGGGAATTATTCTGAAAGATTTCGGAAAGAAGTTCCTTTCCAAGCCCTTCCGAATGGTTTGTGAATTTCGCTTTTGGTTTCTTTTTTTAACGTCGAGCTGTCCTACTTATCGAACCTTTCTGAATGTCCCACTCTCCGGCTTCTTTCCGATTGTCCCGCTTGTTAATTCGTTCCGAATGTTTCCAGTTTCTTTACGAATCGAATAAAAAAAAAATATTTTCTTAAAAATAATTTCTTTTTATCTTCAAAGAATTTTAAATTGCAGTAATCTAATTGATTTCTGTCGAATACAGCAAAGATGATTCCTAAAAACCTATAAATAGGGAAGTTTCATAACTCAGAAAGCCATTTTGACTTTCGTACATTACGTACATTATTGCTATTATAATTACTATGATATGTCCTTCATAAAATTTCTTTTTTGTATTGTCAAAATAATTACACTATGAAATATAAATTGCTCTGAGCTGGGCTTGTAAAAGCCGTAAGAAGCGTCACTGTCATCGATTTCCATATTCACAATACGAAACAAGGTTTACTGAAAAAATAACTGTGAACAATAACGTTTTTCTAAAAACGCTGTAAAACGCTATGGGAAATTAGGAATATCCGAAATTTTGTGTGATTTTCATCAAAAATCTTCGGATAAGCTCTGACATCATCTCGTTGTCTCTCCTTGTCGCCAGCGCCCTTTTGATCTAGGATTGTGGCTTACTCACTCACTCACTCACTCGCTCCCTCTTTCCCAGTTGTGCAATCGATGAACCCAATCGATAGTAAGTATTCGATTGCACTAACACCCGACTGAACCAAAACAATGGAATGTTCTTATAAGTTTGAAAAAATGTCATTAGTGAGAATCAACCTCTGCCAATGATGATGATTCTTGCAGATCTCACAAAGAATATAGCCACATTCAATTGCTTTGTTTTAAATGGTCTTTGGTTCAATCGACTTCTGTGCAATCAAATATCTGCCAAAATCGATATCAATGAAATCGAAGGAACAAAATGGCGTCCAGTTCAGGGCAAATTGTATCTCGTACAACTCGAAGTACATTTTTTACAATAAAAAAAAGCAATTTGGTAAAAAAAGGAGATACAGTAATTAAAAATTATATTTGAGCAAATGGAATATTTGAAATTTGGAAGTAAAAAATGCTTTCTTAGTAGTTATGAAATTTTCCTATTTCTAGGTTTTTAGGAAAAATCTTTGCTGCGGGAAGTCAAAAGGAATCAACGTTAAGTAATGCTTTAAATAACAGATTATTCAGGTCTTGCCGAAAAAAATGAATTTGGAAAACACGCTCTTAGATACGACTGTTTATTTTCAATAGAGAATAAGCAGTAGGACACACGGGTAACGATTCGAAAAGCATCGGAATAAGCTATTTGGGACACTAGGGCATTTATTTTGAAAGATATATTCGGTACAGAATGGAAAGAATAAATTAATTATATTTATATTTTACACTTCAAAGGACCCCGCACCAAATGCACAGTAAATGGCTTTTTGTAAAAAATTCTAAATCTAATTTTTTTTTTGTATTTTCGAACCTGCAGAGCAAAACTTCGAAAGAAAAAAGTAGGAAAAATGGATAGTTTTTAGACAAACACTTGTCCAAGTTTCAATTTTTACATGTATTTTAATAGAAAAATGCTTATTTCAGATAAATGTTTTTTTTTTCTCAAAACCTCTTTGATAGATTTGGCTAAAAGTTTCACACTTTGACGATTAGACTTACCGAAACAAAAGGTTCATACGCACGAACTTGAAAGATTAACGATTTTTTGGGTATACAGCCTGTTTTGGGGGTGTTTTCATACCTTAAACATAGGTCCGTTAAGCTGCTAGGAACACATTGCAAAAATGGACTGAAAACCTATAGGGAATTTAGGGGTCATTTAGGACTAATATAGTGCCCTATTGCTAAATTTAATGCTCTGCATTTAAACAAAAAAACCGGTGATCATGCTAGTGCTTAACGTTAAGTTAGCAGGACCACACATAGAAAAAAACTACTTAGAAAATATTTCTTTGCAGAATAATTAGGGCTCATTTAGGGCTCACTTAATGCCCTATTGCCAAATGTAATGCTCCGCAATTTTGAGAAGAAACCTGTGGTCATGCTAGCTTAACGTTAAGCTAGCAGGACCACACATAGAAAAAAACTACTTAGAAAATATTTCTTTGCACAATAATTTAGGGCTCATTTAGGGCTCATTTAATGCCCTATTGCCAAATTTGATGCTCTGCCTTTTTTTAAAAAAACCTGTGGTCCTGCTAGCTTAACGTTAAGCTAGCAGGACCACACATAGAAAAAAACAACTTAGGCAATATTTCTTTGCACAATAATGTAGGGCTCATTTAGGGCTCATTTAATGCCCTATTGTTACGGTAGACCCCAAGAAGCCGGGCAACTAAAATTTATTATTGCTAGGGTCCATGGTATCCGCGTACCAGATCAGTTAAGAAGTATGGTGCCCGAGGTGTATGCCCCATTCTCGTTCCACGCTGAAAAAACCAGTTCTCGTCAGATCACTGAAGTTAAGCAGCGTTGGGCGCGGTTAGTACTTGGATGGGTGACCATTCGAGAATACTGTGTGCTGTTGGCATATTATGGGTGTGGTGAGCCCAAACTTTTAGTTATTCATAACCACAAGAAAACTATCCACCTAGAAACACTACCCGAATCGGGTAGTGTCACGCCTACCCTGAAAGGGAAATGGCTTAATGGTATACACACTAGCCAGGGAGAGAGAGGCGATATAAGATTGTCGCCGGGCTCTAAGCCACTCCTAATCAGACCCCCCGCGCGGATAGAGGAGTGTAACGAGAAGGACGGAGGCGGATAATGATTACGCCTCCTCTACGAACGACTTCTAATTTTTCCTGCGGTGCTGATACTTTCACATCGACGATAGCCACAAATTACTGAAATTTCGGTTAGTGCCTGAAACGCATGAATAGCATATGTTGAAACTTCACCTGGTGCATGTTTTCCTAATACCCCTGAGTCCATACGCGACCATAAAATGTTGATTAACAATGTCATTTATTGATAAATTCTATTTCACTAAAGAATAAGGAACTCATAAAATTCCCCAAAATATCTAAATTAAAATTATTGGCCCGATTGCATAAGATTCGAAAAGTAGACAATCAATAGCAATCCCAGCGACCACCCTTATGGACCAATTGATTGACGCTCATCACCGAGGCATATTTGAGCCCCTGCGGCGAGAACACTCAGCCCTGTTCCCCACTGATTAGTAAAATAGTACTTTCGATTTCCTGAAACTATTAAAAAGCTCAATTCAAATAATTAGTTTACAAAAAAGACAATTTTTTGTTAAACATCTTTAATGAACACATTAGTCATAAAGGTTAATTACTAAAACATCCGTTAAAAATTTAATCAGAATCTGGTCAAGAAACATGACACATCCAAAATTAAGTTAACGTTTTTATCCTAAATATGTAGATAGATAAACGTTTATTCTTTAGCCTGCTGGCCTTAAAAAATTGACTTGCTTACACATCCATTTTTTTACAGAATTTTCCTAAAACTAACCCTTAAAACTAACATCCTTCCACACCTTATCTCTAACGCCGCTCGCTCCTATCGCATTGCCTTCCTCGGTTCGCCTCGCCTCGCTCGCATGTTCCTACTTTCTTGCTTTGCCTCGTATTACCAAACTCTGCCTCCGCGGCTATTACCTAATACTTATCTACTATTTACAATATTTACATTTACTTATATTTACTTCCTCCTCTATTTACAATCTTTCCTTCTCCATTCCTCTTCCTCCTTCCTTCTCTTCTTTTCCATCTTACCCAAAACTCCCTTCACCCATGCTACTGCCCTTTTGTCCCCCCTTTCATGCATCAATACCTCCATGCTTATCTCACTCCTTTCCACCTCTACGCACTCCTCCAACCAGTGCTTCACTCTTGCCTCCCCCTTCCCACATAGTTCACACATCCTCTTTTCCCTAGCGAGCTAGAACCTATTGAAACCCTTCATGCACCCACATCTCATCCTCGCTATAAGCTCCTGACTTCCTTTCTCTCCTTTCTCACACAAATATTGCGCTCTCGCCCTTGGCATAATCCACACATAGTTTCCATTAAACCTTGTCTCTCTTATTCTCTCTTCCCCTGCTGTCTTTTCTCTCTCCATGCTGTTTTTCTTAACCAACTCATGTACCTTCCTTCCTTCCTCATACATCCTTCTCACTTCATCCATCTGCAGTCCATTCGTTCTAAAATACCTTTCTCTTTCAACCTCCATCTTCCCACCCCCTCTCCTGTTCTCCTTCTCCCACCAACACTCCCTAACCAGCTTACTTCCCCCCTCTTCCAAAAATTTCTCCTCATATTTACACGCTCGACTCCCCGCTAGAATCCCTACACTCGTTCTCCCCGTCTCCCTCCTGACAATATAATTAGGCGTGTTCCTTGCCAACCCCAGTGTCCACTTTACATATCTCTCCTGTATCCTATTTACCTCTTCGCTTTCCTTCCACCCCCACACCTCTACTCCATACAATAGCACACTCATCACTAGTGAGTCAAACAATTTCATTCTCCTTCCAAAATCATCTGCGAATAACTTCTTTCCCAACCACCACACCTGCCTCATCACCACATTTGTCCTCCTCACTCTCTCTTTTATGTGACCATCCACTCCGCCATTCCTCCGAAACAAGAAGCCCAGGCACACAAACTCTTTCACCGCCTGCACCGCCTTTCCCTTCCACTTCCACTCCCCTTCCTTATCCCTTCCACCTCCTTTTCTGAAAACCATAACCTTGGACTTTTCCGTATTCATTTCTAACCTGTTCTTATCCAGGTATCTTCTCAACCTCTTCATCCTTTCCTTTAAGGCCTCCTCGCTTTTTGCCAACAACACTATGTCATCTGCATACGCTAGCGACCAAATTCTAACCCCTCCTATCCTGACTCCTCCTACCACTCCGGCCTCCAGCTTACTTTCCATATCAGCAATTAAAATCGCAAAAAGCGTTGGGCTAAGCGGACACCCTTGTCTTAACCCCCTATCCATCCAGAATCCCTCCGAAATCCCCTGTCCTCCTCTTACCTTATCTTTGGTCTCTTCATATATCTCCCTTACCCTCTCGATCAGGCCTCTCTCCACTCCCCTCTCCTCCATCGCCTCTCACAACCTCCCCCTATCCACCGACGGAAACGCGCCTTTTAGATCCACAAAAAGCGCGTACACTCTCGACCCCTTCTTCGCTAATTCTCTATCCACCACGTGCTGCAGAACGTAGATATTGTCGATAGTACTCCTACCTGCCCTAAAGCCCGCCTGCGTCTCTGGCAATATTCCTTTCCCCTCGACATCCTTCCGCAGTCTCTCCGCCGCCACCATCGCGTATACTTTATACGTCGTATTCATTAGCGTCATCCCCCTATAATTTTCCTGCGTATCCCTATCTCCTTTCTTATACAGAGACACTATTAACCCTTCTCTCCACCCTCGTGGGAATCCCTCCCCCCTCCATACTTTCTTCACTACCTCCTTCAGCCTCTCCCTAACCTCTTGTGTACCAAACCGCCATGCTTCGTTCTCTAGCCCATCCAGCCCTGCTGATTTTGACCTTCTTAACTTCCTTATCTGTTTCTCCATCTCCTCGTCATTCAACTCCTCCAGCTCTGCCTCCCCCGTTCTTCTACTCCCATCATCTCTCTTCCTTGAATCTGAGCCCTGAAATGATTCTTTAAAAAACTCCCTCCACTCCTCATTCCCTATCTTCTCGCTTATCCCTACTTCACGCTTGCTAAACCTATTTATTATCTTCCAGTCGTCCCCTTCTGTCTTAACATTTCCTAACTTCTCCTCCAGCTCTTTCTCCTTTTCCTGTTCTTTCTTCTTACACATCAATCTAAACCCCTTCCTCATTTCTACGTACTCCTCCCTTTTCGCAGTACCCTCTTTCCACTTCTTATACTTCCTCTTCACCTTCCTTTTCATCTTTTTACATTCCCTATCCCACCACGGCTTCACCATTCCTTTTTTCTTCTTTTTGAATACCTTCTTTTGCACGCACCCTTTCACTTTCTCTTTTAAATCCTCCCATATCTCTTCCACCGTCTCCCCTTCGAAGCTTACCTTCCCTAACTGCTCCTTATACTTCTCTATCGCCTCCCTCGTCCAGCTAACCCTCTCCCCCGTCGACACTTCTACCCCATCTAGCCTTCCGCCGTTCTCACCCCTTATCCACAACCCTAATGGCTGATGGTCTGATTCTACCCTCCCTTCTACTGCGAATCTCTCCATCTCCTCCCACCCTTGCATATTCATGACTACATAGTCTATCACCGATACCCCCACCTTACCTACATATGTGTATTCTCCCTCTTCGTCCCCAGTTGCCATACCATTTGCCACCGCCCAGCCTCTATCCTCCATCCAGTCCCTTAGAATCTCCCCCTCCTTATTTATTAACCTATCCTTCGAATTCCTTTCGAAGCTCTCCCCTTCCCTGTAAAGGCCCCCTTCCCTCCCCATCCTCGCGTTAAAGTCCCCACCCAGTACCACAATACCTTCCTCTCTTTCACCTAACAGGTCTTCCACCCTTTCTTTAATTCTTTCCATCCCAACCTTATTGTACACTGTCACAAACTTACCCGTTACCCCTCCTATCTTTACTTTCCTCATTTGCACTCCCTCCCCCTCTTCCTCTCCGTGAGCTTCTTCCTCTAATCCATCTCTAACCCCCGTTATAATTCCCCCACTAGCCCTTCCCTTCTTCTTCACTCTGACCGCCTCCTGGAGTCTCCACCTATACCCCCTTGGCAGCTTTGGCTCTATTCTATCTGTCCTAAATATATATATATATATATATATATATATATATATATATATATATATAATCTATTTCCATTGATCATAATCCTTATTTCCTAACAGGAAATAAGTGATTCGATATACTGATAGAGGGTCCCTGTACCAAGGGTTTCTGCTGAATATGGTTACAATAATTAATAAGCAGTCGCGGACAATTGTCCAGGGATGGTCCCGAAGGAATAACCTCTAAGCGGAGGTGTAACAACCGTGCCGAAAGCTGAATGGCACCTGGGTGAGGTGTCTCAAACGGTGACTCTGGGATACCGGGCGACCTTTCAGAGTATCAGCCTTATCCTTGCACGCGGGGCTCTACAAGGATGGACTAACCCTTTTCCCTAGCTGCTCGTGGGAACAACAATGACAACACCAAACATAGTTGTAGGAAGTGCGGTTCAAAACAATCGAACGCGCAGGGCTCCCGACAATGGGTCGGACAACAATGCCGACTACCCTAGAGTTGGCGGAGCCAATCAAGACGGAGTCAATGCGATTGACCGGCAGAATCTCATTACTTTTAGATGGACGGATCGACTCAGGGACGACCTGCTGGAGTGCTATGATACCAGTATGGCCCCTGAACGAAAAGGTTACATGGCGCGACTGCATGCTCTGTGGTGCGAGAAACACCCAGAGTTCTCGGATTTTTCGCAAAAACGTCTGTGAAACCGTGCCGAGGACCTCCGGAAAAGGGGTTATATAAGCGGAGCGCCTACACAACCGCAGCCAGAACAAGCCGGCAACAGAGAAAGAGACGCGACACTGAGACCAGCCTCGAACAGGCATCCAATAGAGGGAGAACGATGCTTCAAGACCCGGAGAAACATCAACATTCAGGTTTCTCCCAAGCCCAAAGATCTGACTGAACTGGATGATGAGCTTCGTGGAGAGTTTTCCGAAGAATCCGACCTCTGGACTATCAATTGTAGTGTGTACAATGCAGCGAGAACTTTGGCAGATGCAAACCGTGAAACAAAACCAACGGTTGATCATAAGACCAAAAGACGAATGCATCAACTTAGCACAAAGATAGGCTGGGCAAGACAGTACGCGTCCCGCATTCAGTGTGTAATTGACTACATAACATCTGGCAGGACTTTCACTGCCAAGGTTCGACAGTTCACGCGCGAACTGCGGATCCGTCATCACACAATCAACAAGTCAAAGCTACTGACCATCAGGCAGCATATTGTTGACAGAATACGAGTACTATCTGACGCTAGGAGAAGTCTAGAGCGGAGAGAGAGGTGGGTCAGAGAAAATCAACAGTTTTCGTCTGACCCATCTCGACTCTTCCAAGACCCTCCAGTTACTGTCGACCATCCGCCCAAACCAGAGGAGGTCGAAGCATTTTGGAGAGAAGTCTACGAAGTCCAACATCCAATTAAAGAAGGCTCAAAGAACATAAACAGGTTCAAGGAGCTGTGCAATGCCCTCATCACGGCTGAGGAGGAATGCCCACCTATCACTACCGAGGAGGAATGCCCACCTATCACTACCGAGGAGGTGAAAAACGTATTAAGAGGCATGAAGAACTATTCCGCTCCGGGACCAGATGACATCAAGACCTTCTGGTGGAAGAAGTTTCCTTCAACCCACCAGCATCTGACCCGAATTTTTACCTCATATCTAAAGTCGGAAGAGCCTATTCCGGGGTGGTTGGTGGAAGGGCGCACAGTGCTCCTGCCGAAGACGGGCAACTTAGCTGACCCTAAGAATTACAGGCCAATAACTTGTCTGAACACACTGTATAAGATCTTCACAGCTATCCTAAATGATAGGATTGTTCGGACAATTGGACCTGTATGGCGAGAGATGTATGAACAACGTGGCTCAAAGAAAGGCGTAGCAGGATGTCGGGAGAACCTGCTCATCGATAGATGTGTCTGTAAAGACGCAGCATACTATCAGCGATTTCTATCGATGGCCTGGATTGATTACCGGAAAGCTTTCGATTCAACCTCCCATAGACTTATCATCTGTCTGTTGGAAAGCCTAAAGGTTCATCCACACATCGTGAGGTGCATAGAGACATTAATGCTGCTTTGGAAAACCAGATTTACTATCTCATCTGGAAAACTTCGTGTGATCACTAACAGTCTCACCTTTCAGAGAGGTGTATTTCAGGGCGACACCATGAGCCCTCTCCTCTTTTGCCTCACATTATTGCCACTATCTCTCGCACTTCGCCATTCCGAAGGGTATCTCTGCGGCAAACCTGGAAACCGAAAGCATAAGGTCACTCATGTATTTTACATGGATGATCTTAAGATCTATGCTAGGAATCAAGAGAAACTACATCTAGCTCTGAAAATTGTCAAAGAGTACACTCAAGAGATTGGAATGGAATTCGGGTTAGACAAATGCGCCAAGGTTAATTTGAAGAAAGGAAAACTTAATGGCATCCCCGAAGATCCTGAGCTCGTTGACAGAAGCGCTATACGACACCTTTGCGCTGGAGAGACCTATACATACCTGGGCGTGCCACAGAGCCGCATTCAGGACGCGACATCTATAAAGGATACTCTCCGATGCAGATACAAACGTCTCGACCGGCAGATTTGGTCTTCCGAACTGTCGGCGAGAAACAAAGTATCTGCAACGAACATGCTTGCCGTACCGGTAGTACTCTATTCATTTGGAGTGGTTCCATGGACGAAGGACGAGCTCAGATCCCTTGATATCGGGACGCGAAAGGTTTTGCACATGAACAAGAGCATGCACCTTAAGTCTTCTGTTCCGCGACTTTACATCTCACGCCGCCTAGGTGGTCGCGGAATACTGAATCTTGAATGTCTTCACAACAGACTCATTCTGGGTACAGCACATATAGTTGCAAATGGACAAGACCCTCTTCTTAAAATGGTCAGGAAACACGAAGAAGTGGGAAAAGGGGCGTTTCTGTACAAAGCAGCGGAGGAGGCTGCTGAAACACTCGGCCTTGACTTCAATATTAGGGGTGAGCAAAATGCATCAAATCTTATCCATCTTGAATACTCACTCCTGAAGGCCCGGATTAAGAAAGCACAGGAGAAAAACTTCCAAGAACAGCTCCTCGACAAGAGGATGCACGGCATCTTCCACAGAAATGTGGAAGATCAGTCGATGTCGTATGAGCTAACGTTTGCTTTCCTTAGATCACGCGGATTGAAGTCGGGCACGGAGGGCTTCATTTTGGCATGTCAAGACGGTGTCATTTCCACTCTAGCATACCGTCGCCACATTTTGAGCCAACACATTCCCGATGATAGTTGCAGAGCGTGTCATGCACACCCCGAGCATCTAGGACACATACTATCTAGTTGTCCAACTCATGCGGGAACGACCTACATCCAAAGGCACAATGCGGCACTAAGAGTGCTTTATTACCATCTCTGTCACTCTTATGGCATTAGCCCAAATACCTCTCCGCTAATCGCTCCTAGAGAAATAGAGTCAATTGTCGAAAATGAGAGGTGCCGCATATACTGGAACTTCATATTCTCGACAATTGTTTCTGTTGCGCACTCGAGGCCTGACATAGTTCTCCTTGACTTCGAGAAACGAACCATGTTCGTTATCGAATTTTCGGCACCAGCTGACAAAAACGTCACAGCCAAGGAGAAAGAAAAGAAAGAGAGGTATAAAGCCCTTATAAGGGAGTTGCGACGGTTATACCCGGAATATTCTGTTAAGCTAATCGTCTTGATCATCGGCGCTCTTGGAGGTACCAAGGTTTCACTGGTTAATAGCCTGAAAAGCATCCCTGCGTGTCAAAAAAATGCTGAGACACTTGCGGGGAAAATGCAGAAGGCGTTCGTCTTTGGGTCGCTCCGTGTCCTCAGGGTGCACGAGACTTTTGCCGGACCATCGTATTGAGTTCGTCGCAGACTGTAACCACCTATCTCACGGTCGTGAGACGTGGTTACAGCTGAAATTTTACCGCGATTTCGCTGGGAGCGGGTGCAATTTTTCAGATTAGCACCCGCTCCCGGCGAAATCCTGCGGTTGTCCTTATGACAAACTTTTAACTATATATATAATCTATTTCCATTGATCATAATCCTTATTTCCTAACAGGAAATAAGTGATTCGATATACTGATCAATTTGTTCGATCCCAATGGTTTCATGAATAGCGAATTTAAACTATTGAGTTGTCAGCTATCGATAATTGTACAAGTAAAATATCCCTTCTCTTTGGGCGTAAAAACCTGACAATACAATTATTCTTAGCTGGCCTGGACAGTGGATTTATATACATCATACGAGTCAGGGGTTGTTGTTGATGATTAAATACAAATTTATTTCACACACCAAATTTCCGGCATAGCAACAGAGCGCACTGCACGTGCCCTGCAAAATTGCTTATTCTCAAACATTTTTCAAATCAGCATTTTGTAGTCGCGTAAACCACGTCCGGTCTTCATTCCCACAGTCGCTAAGCAAAGTCCATGTGCAATGACAGCAATAAACCCTACCCAGAATCTCCACACCATGGCCTACGAGGTGCATCTTACCTGTCGCCTCGAGGCAGTCGTTCATCGCACAGTTCGCGCACCGTGTCATGCAAAGTGAAGAAGTGATGAGCGACACTCTACGCCAGCAACGCATCGAAGGATAACAAGGTCAGGAATTATTATATTCACAATTTGTATCCACCTCATATCTCTCTCTCTCCCTCCTAGTGACGTTTCGATGCCATATTGCTCGGGGATTGTAAAGTAAATTCGAGAAGAAAATTGCTTAGCGCGCGATCTCTTCCGCTACCGTGGAGATAGGCGGTAGTCCATAAGGAGATGTATCATTGTGTTTTGACTCATTCCTTGATTATATTCAATAAAAGCTCTCAATTTTATTTGTATTAAGAAAGATAGAGTCGTTCAGAATTATTTCGTGCAACCCGTCAAAATTTCAGGACTACAAGGGTTAGGACTCCCAGTCCGGGAGTAGGATTAATAGTCGAATACCACCTAAAAATAAAAAGGCGCTGATCCCTTTTGGAATAGCGTATTAGTTTGGTACCACCGGCAAATGAGAGAAGAAAGAACAACAAAAACACTCATTTGATTCACTCGTTCGTAACCCTATTGCCAAATTTGATGCTCGGCCTTTTTTTTAAAAACCTGTGGTCCTGCTAGCTTAACGTTAAGCTAGCAGGACCACATATAGAAAAAAACAACTTAGGCACTATTTCTTTGCACAATAATTTAGGACTCATTTAGGGCTCATTTAATGCCCAATTGCCAAATTTGATGCTCCGCCTTTTTAAAAAAAACCTGTGGTCCTTCTAGATCAGGGGTCTCCACAATCCACAGGTGTAGCGTGACCCAGGATCGCACGACCCTTTTCAAGATCTACCATTTTTTTTCGAAGGGAAACTGAGAAAATGTATGACCTTTCGGAAAAAATCCCTGTTGGGAAGGGCTCAGTTCTGAAATTTGAACATGGAGGACCCTTTTTTTTAAAGGGTTCCAAGCGGCTCGAATCAGGTAAAGGATTTTGACAGTTCTGGGTCAGAGCGGAGTAGATCCGACCTACTGGCCTGGGATCCCAAGTAGATACAGGATCTACGTTTGGAGACCCCTGTGCTCGATCAACGTTAAGCCAGCAGGACCATACATAGAAAAAAACCACTTTAGTAATATTTATTTGCACAATGATTTAGGGCTCTCAAAATAGACATACAAATTTTTAAATCTTTGTTTAAACAATTTTATTCAAACAATTAGTAAAATCAGAAGAAAAAAACACTTACGTTATCCAACATAATTTCAGGCTCCTTTAAGACTCAAAATATGTAGTAGAAATAATTTTGTATTAAAAGCGTTTGAAATTAAAAAAATAAATATATTGAACGATTCTAAATTGAAAACGTTTCAGTTCAAACTGTTTCAGATTAGGTAACATTTTGAAAAAAGAAAAATATTTCCAATGGAATGAAAACGAATTGAACTTGTATCATTTCTTAATGAAAGCGTTTGAATTAGATAATTTGAAATTAAAAGTGTTTGAAATTAAAAAATGTGTAATCAAAAGATTTTAAATTAAAAAATTGTATACTAAAATTTTGAAAAATAGATAATTTCATTAAAAAGGAGTTGAAATTGTTTAATTTTGAATTTAAAGCGTTCAAAATTAAATTCCGTGGATCGGGGTTAAGCGACGCATGTGGGGGAGAGCAGAGCACCCTTGATTCTACACTTCTGAATGCGATATTTACATCTTCTAGGTAAAATATATAGAGCCCTAGCTGAAGAAACGGAAAGGTTCGGAAAGACCGCATCGGAAAGATTCGGAAAGGTTTCGGAAAGGGTTCGGAAAGAGGTTCCGTTCCGATCCTTTCCGAATTGTATGGGACCTTTGCTTCCGATATCTTTCCGAACGTCGAGCTGTCCCATGAACCTTTCCGAGTCTTTCCGAATGTCCCACTCTCCGACTTCTTTCCGATCATTTCCGAATGACTCCCCACTTTACTCTTTCCGAATGTATCCAATTTCTTTCCAAATCAAATAAAAAAAATATATATTCTATTAATAATAATATATTTTTATCTTCAAAGCATTTTAAATTGCAGTAATCCTATTGATTCCTGTTGAATCCAGCGAAGACGATTCCTAAAAACCTGAGAAAGCCTCTTTGACTTTCGTGCGTTACGTATATTATTGCTGCACATTATCACATCGAAACTTTCCAAATTTCGAATATCTCATTTACCCATCTCTCATTTGTAATTACAATAATAAGTCCTTTATAAAATTCCTTTTTTGTATGGTAAAAATAATAGCAATATAAAGAAAATAAATATATTTTTATTCATGTTCTTATCATATATATTCCAAAATTTTCAAACAAATATTCGAATTATTAAGGAAATCTTCAACCTAATAGTTGAACTTTCAGCCAAAGAAATACATTTTTAACCAAAATGATGAATATTAGTCAACAACAAGATTAATATACTATCATAAAAAGATGAACTTTCAATGAAATACAGGAATTTTTAATCAAATAGTTGAATTTTCTATTAAATAATATAAATTTTTAACCAAATATAAAATTTTTCAAACAAAAAGATAATCCTCGACAAATTATTGTTAAATTATAAAAAAAAAGATTTGTTAACTAAAATTATGGATCATCACCAAAAAAAATGTATGTTTAACAAATTAGTTTTACTTTCAAATATAAGTTGTTGTATTTTCAATAAAAAAAGATGGAACAGATTAATTTTCAATTAAACAGTTGTGATTTTTAACCAAAAAGATGCAAATTCTATCTAAATATATGAATTCTTAACCAAAAAAGACAAATTTTCAATAAAACAGTTGAATTTTCTACCAAAAAGAATGACTTTATAACAAAATTGCTGAATTTTCAACAAATTAATCAAATTCACTCCAATTTTCGAATTTTCTTCTTCTGAAAATAAGCGATCGTACAAAGATTTTTTCCTGAATACCTAGAAATAGGAAAATTTCATAACTATTAAGAAAACCTTTTTTACTTCCACACTTCAAATATTCCATTTGCGCAACTATCATTTTTAATTACTGTATCTCCTTTTTTCACAAAATTGCTTCTTTGTATTGTAAAAAAAATGTACTGTACATGAGATATAATTTGCCCTAAGCTGGACTTGTAGAAGCATCACTTGGCTCCATTTTTATATTGACACTAAAAAAACAGATTTAATCCAAGAATGTATACCATGTATACCATTAAGCCATTTCCCTTTCAGGGTAGGCGTGACACTACCCGATTCGGGTAGTGTTTCTAGGTTGATAGCTTGTAGTAAAATAACTACAAGTGTGGGCTCACCACACCCACGATGTATAAGAATAACTGCACAAAATAATGTTTGACTAAAAACACTATGGGAAATTAGGTATATCCGAAAATTTTTGTGATTCTAAACAAAAATCTTCGGAAAATCGCTATCAGCAGTGTCTCTTGTGTCGCCATTTTGTTTCTTCGATCACAACAAATCTCGGATATTCCTAAGTTCCCATAGTGCTTTCCAGTTTTTTCAGTAAAACGTCATTGCGGGCTCAGTTATTTTTTCAGTATACCGTGTTTTTTATTGTGAATATGGAAATCGATCAAAGTGACTCTTCTTATGGCTTTTCATCATTCAATCCAGCTCAGTGCAATTTATATTTCATAGTGTATTATTTTTACCATACAAAAAAGGAATTTTATAAAGCACTTATTATAGTAATTACAAATGAGAGTTGGGCAAATGGAATATTCGAAGTTTGGAATGTTTAGATGTGATAATGTGCAGCAATAATGTCCGATTGTACGTAATGTACGAAAGTAAAAAAGGCTTTCTGACCTATGAAATTTCCCTATTTCTAGGTTTTTAGAAATCGCCTTCGCTGTATTCAACAGGAATCAATAGGATTCCTGCAATTTAAAATGCTTTGAAGATAAAAATAGATTATTATTACGAGAATATATATATATATATTTTTTGTTCGATTCGGAAAGAAATTGGATACATTCGGAAAGAGTAAAGTGGGGAGTCATTCGGAAAGAAATCGGAAACATTCGGCGACACTCGGAAATGATCGGAAAGATGTCGGAGAGTGGGACATTCGGAAAGACTCGGAAAGGTTTATGGGAGAGCTCGACGTTTGGAAAGAAACGGAAGCAAAGTTCACATAGGATTCGGAAAGGATCGGAACGGTACCTCTTTCCGAAACCTTTCTGAATCTTTCCGACGCGGTCTTTCCAAACCTTTCCGTTTCTTTCGGTAGGGTAGCGATTTTCCCAAGATTTTTGTTTAGAATCACAAAAATTTTCGGAAATACCTATTTTCCCATAGTGTTTTCAGTCAAACATTATTTTGTGCAGTTATTCTTGGAGTAAATCTGTTTTTTTTAGTGTCAGTATAGAAATGAAGCCAAGTGATGCTTGTCCAAGTCCAGCTTAGGGCAAATTATATCTCATATACAGTTTTTTTTACAATACAAAAAAGCCATTTTATAAATAAAGGAAATGCTGTAATTGAAAATGATAGTTGCGCAAATGGAATATTTGAAGTGTGGAAGTAAAAAAGGCTTTCTTAATAGTTATGAAATTTTCCTATTTCTAGGTTTTCAGGAGAAAATCTTTGTACGACCATTTATTTTCAGAAGAAGAAAATTCGAAAATTAGAATGAATTTGATTAATTTGTTTAAAATTCAGCAATTTTGTTATTAAGTCATTATTTTTGGTAGAAAATTCAACTGTTTTGTTGAAAATTTGTCTTTTTGGATTAAAAAAGCATATAGGTAGAATTTGCACCTTTTTGTTTAAAAATCATAACTATTTGATTGAAAATTAATCTGTTTTATCTTTTTTTATTGAAAATACAACAACTTATATTTGAAAGTGAAACTACTTTGTTGAACATTTATTTTTTTTGGGTGATGATCCATCATTTTAGTTAACAAATCTTTCTTTTTCATAATATACCATAATTTTTCGAAAATACTCTTTTTGTTTGGAAAATTTCATATTTGGTTAAAAATTTATATTATTCAATTGAAAATTCAGCTATTTGATTAAAAATTCCTGTATTTCGTTGAAAGTAAGTCTTTTTGTGATAGAATATTAATCTTGTTGTTGACTAATATTCATCATTTTGTTTAAAAATGTATTTCTTTGGTTGAAAGTTTAACTATAAAGTTGAAGATTTCCTTAAAAATTCAAATATTTGTTTGAAAATTTCTGAATATATATATGTATAAAGAACATGAATAAAAATATATTTATTATTTTTATATTTATTTTTATATTTCATTATATTTATACATTTTTTTCAATTAATATTCAATTCATTTAATTTGAAAAAAAATTTCATAAATTTATTAGTAAATTATATGTTATTATTTATTATATTTATTCATTTATAACTAAAAAAAATATATATATAATACATATATAATAATTCCATCATTTAATTTATATTTTACATTGCACATTTATTCGGAAAGAAATCGGAACATTCGGAACAAACATAAACTAGTGGGACACAGGTGAAAATTTGGAATAAGCTATTGGGACACTGCGACATTGATCGGAAAGAAATCGGAAAGGTTTAGAAAGAAGTAGATGCAGTGGGACACTTCGGAGAAAGTTCGGAAATACGTCGGAAACCTTCGGAAAGAGATGCGTTCGGAAAGAAATCAGAAGAATAGGTCCCATACAATTCGGAAAGAGTCGGAACGGAACCTTCTTTCCGAGCCTTTCCGTTTCTTCCGCTGGGAGGCTTGCAACTACGCATTGTAAGACTTCAGTTCCGAAACCTAGGAGAAACAATATCGCGTTTAAATACAGAAGTAGGCGTACGGTTTACAGTAATTAAAAATTGGCAACTTTTGAATTGGAATAATTTGTAATTAAAAGTGACCAAAATTTGACAATTTAAAATTGAACCTCTACGGATCCAAAGGGGATACGCGTGAATTCAGCTTGAAAAGTATTGTCCAGAAAGTCAATTGTGAAAATCGTTCGAATTTTAATTTAAAGGACTGATACTTGTAGAGAATTTCAAGGCGCATTTTTTTTTCCTTTAGCAAATATTTGTAGGTTTTACAGTTTTCGAAGTAATTGAGAAAAACTAGATTTGTCGAAAACAAAAAATTTCAATCTTTTTTTTCACTTCAACTCGAGCTAATTTAGTCAATTTCCAGAATTTATCAATCTTATCAACACTAAATTACATTTTTAAGTCTTCTGAATTAGTTAAGGAAGAAAAACGTAAATATTTTAGTAAATAAAAAAGTTGTTAATTTTTTTTGTGAGGCTTTGCAAAAATTATAAATTTCAACCTTCAAGCGCTTCGTTTGAATTGAAACATTTTCAATTCAAAATCGTTCAATATATTTATTTTTTAAATTTCAAACGCTTTTAATACAAAATTATTTCTACTACATATTTTGA
>CAKNYM010051321.1:44612-64524 GCA_932195095.1 Andricus curvator
CATTCAAGTATGGAAATCATCATTTCTCAGTAAATAAAATCACTAGAGATTTTTTATTCAACTGCTACGGTATGAAATCACTTTCAAATAAGTACAGAAAGCGTGAATATCAAGAATATGTCTTTGAATTAATTTTAAGGGATGTTTTAACATCCCATAAACATTGAAATCAGGAAAATGGCATTTCTTAATGAACAAAAACACAAGATATGTTCTGATTAAAATATCAGGGTAGGTAATGACTTAAAAATAAGTACAAGATACGTTTACTTACTAGGATATATCTCTGAATTTACTTCAAGGGTTGTTTTATTATCTCTTGAACATTGAATCCGGAATATCGACTACTACTCTGATCATAAATTCAAACGCCGATCTTGCAAAGAAACGCTTTCTGTGTATGCTTTAACGTAATTTTCTTGGCTAATGTATTAATAAAAAAAATCTCTGGTGCTTTATCCCGTATAAATTATCGATTTACTTGTTTCAGTAATTAAGGGATGATTAAACTACCCAGGCAATAAATTCTAATGCAAATCCTGCTACAAGACGCTTAATGTGTATGGTTTAAAGTGATTTTGTAGGCCTGACTATTAATACAAAAAATCTTTGTTGATTTATCCTTTACGAAATGTTAATTTCTCTGCTTTTCTAATTAAGGGATGATTAAACAACCTTTTACAAAAATTCAAAGCCATATGCTTGTCATCTACACCTTCCCTACTTACTTTAATCCTTTCACATAAATTTTTGTTGCATCTTTCAAAACACTCTCGAGTATTACAGGCACTAGAGAATACGGTAAATCACCAGAATTCCAAGTTATTCCATGGTGTTTCCGCTCTGCCCAAATGTTTACAGATTTATATTTTGACGGAACGCTGTTCCACTTGTAGGGTGATTGAAGGAGAAAAGAATACGGCTTTTTGACTGTATCATCGCAGATTGGTAATATGGCCAATTCTTTCAAGACAAATTTATTGACTGGTAACTTGAAGCCCTACATATCCACCATGTACTGCATCTTGAATGCAACTAAACTATTTCTTCGTGCTTAAAGCAGTTTTGTACCAACTTTTTCACCACACCACTTATTGGCTTATACTCAACTATACGATCATGCAAAATTAAGCAATATGCTGATGTTTGAGCGGGAAATTTTTCACTAGTTTGAAATTCCAAACGAACGTCAACTGATCCGTATTTCAGTGACTCATTTTGCTTAGAACAGTCAATTACTGCTAGTGGTGCATACTGTATAAATTCCCCCCTCGATAGCAATGGTTGTGGTTCTTTACCATAGTAATTAGCTTGAAAGTTTTTGTACATTTCATAAAGAAGAGCTTACTGATTTCGATTAATATCAAGATTCAAATTACTATAAGGATAGCACTGATAATTTAAAAGTAGTTTGACATTAGTCAAATTTCAATGATTAAAGTTGCTAGAGCTACTAATAGTGTTATTTTGTTTGTTTGTTCGGAATCCTAGTATAACGAATCTCGGTTTTTCCAATTGTGTTGAGGTTTTTACAGTCCAAACATGGTTTGACGTAGTCGGAAGTAGAGGATATTCATACAGTTCCCAAGTTCGAAAACTTATAGGAATATGTGGATCTTTTTCAATATATTTTAGCAACTGATATTTTCGTGAATCTGACAGTCTAACGCTAGGCAATAACCACTCTATTTTATTAATTTCATACTGCTCAATTGGGGCTGCTTGCAAGATGGCACTGGCATCACTTTTTGATCTTGTCAAAATAAGTTCATGCTTAGCATTGACAATGACTTTGTGATAATCTTCGGCAAAACCAAATATCATGTTAAGTGGTATGGCTACATGAAAATAACCAGTAGCGATGGTTAGCGATTCATTATTATCATTTATTTCAAGCCAACCAGTCTTCTGTATGTAACGTGATTGCCCGGGATTTAGAGATACATAACTTTTCATTAGACTAGTGAGACCAACATTTTTATTTTTATCAATTTCTATTGCGTTGATTTCATATCTAGCTTCTTCAAACAAATGACAGATGGCATTCGAAACTAAAACTGTGTTTGTCACTGGTGCTCCATCAGTTCTCACGATTCTTCCATGCACGTGAAGTGAACTTTTGCTGGTCAGGAGACAGTGGTCCTGATTTTGAACAGCAATTCTAATTTCATCACTGTTGTTGAAGGTCGATGAGGCATAAGGCTGATGTGCATGAATTTCACAGTGAGCAATCGACTCATCAAAGCTGATTGGTGCTTGAATATTTAAAATTTCCCCTCCATGACAAATAATCAAACGTTGGTAAGCAAATTTACAGATGCAGGTGCAAAAAATCTTGAATATCTTTATTCTCTTCTTCTTTGTCTGAGCTTCAGGCCTAGACTTTTTAGCAAGAGGGCGCTTTGAGGTGTTAACCCTTTGACTGCTCTTTGCCGACTGATTAGCTTGTGGAATTGTGCTGGTTTATTATAAGCAAAGCCAATATTTTTGTTGAAAACGATACCCATTATCGTAAAGACTTGATGTGTAGTCTAATTGTTATAACTTCTCCACGAAAATTAACCAAATGTCCGTCTTGATCAATTATACGGAGCTGTATATGACCTACTGTCTGCACGGCGACTGGCAGGTAAATGACATGAGATGGTACTTCCACTATCTTATATCCAGCTGGCACTACGGGCAAAAACTCATGAATAGTATGTACTTTTTAGCCATTCATGTATGCACCTGTCGTTATGCTACACTCAATACTCAAAGAATTCACTTTTATGATTGATACCGGTTGATCTGATTCATAAACTTGTTTAGCTTCTAGTCTGCGTGGAGAAAATCCCAGTAAATGACCGATAGAATCTTTAGGCTCAAAATTTATATTGTGGCTGCAATAAATTTTACTTTTTAAAGTATTATTGTTTGGTTTCATATGAATTTCAATGCCCTTTTTTACTAAAGCATTCTGTAAATAGCGCTTTATGTCACTCATTTCATAACTTCCAGTGGGTATTTCAATTATTTCATCACCCACATAAAATTTATTTTGACCAATGTCTACATTGGGTATCGAATTGAAGGTTAGAAATTCAACGAGTCCAAGCGCGTAATTTTTATAAGGAGACAACTCAATCGGAGGAAAATAGTTCGTTTCCAGAATTGAAGAATTTCCCGACAATGTTAGTGTTAATGAATCATCCATGATGACAGCAAGCGTTCAACTGACTTGAAATTGCAAATTTCAGTACTTATATAGATTAAACGTACTTTTAAATTTTAATTGATTGCATAGAAATTGCAAACATAAATGCCCACACACGAATGTATCGTAATTTTGATATCTCTCGTGATTATACTTATTCTACCAACACCGAAATACTTGAAGAAATCCCAAGGTGGCTGAAGATTACTGAAGCTATGGAAATACATTATTTTGCCGTCAATCTTTTTATAAGCACACCAATGTGTTCCTGGTCCTTTTTTAATCTTGAAGATTAACAATAGATCATTCATATTTACGCGGTCCACCCTCTGGTAATTGATTTCGCATGAAAACATCTCGAAAATGCGGAATCTTCAAAGATTTTACGAATGTAAGTAAATCCGCATCAGTCAAGGCTCGATGAGGTAGCTTCACTTGGAGTTTTTTGACTTGTGTTTAAGTTTAATTTGCATCATTCACAGCCTTAGCTATTCCTGCAGCTCCACCAGCTAGCGCCCCGGCAGCACTGAGTCCCGCAAAAACGGGTATGAGAAAGGGTAAAAATCCTCCTACTTTGCCCGGTACAGGTAGAATACGAGGTTTATTCACATTTCTTCTTCCACCAGCCTTCATTACAGCTGCGCGTGCGCCTCTATGTGCTGATTTAATGGCAGTTTGCGCATTATTGCTTGAAATCATGGACTTTTTAGCTGCAGCGATAATTTTTCTCAGTGTAGCGGTAGGTTTTTTACTGCTGAGGCCCATCCCCAATTTTGATTTCATCTTCATTGTGCTTGTGATTCCCAAGCAGCCGCCTTTTCACCTATTTCTGCGTCCTGAGCCAAGACACGTTTCCAAGCTTTTTCAGCTAATACACGGTCAGCCGAGTTTCTAGCCTCTATATTCTCTCTATTTTGTTAGTAGGATATATCGTGCTCTTTGCAAGCTGTGTCCAGTGGATTGATTCCTGGATTACCTCGTGCTAATCGTTTGGCTAGTTTAGTACCTGGTCCACAGTACTGGTAACCGGGCCAGTGCAACTCAAACGGCAAATTGTTGATGATTCTATTAACCAAGCCTCTTCCACGTCTTACCTGCTTCACAGCTCGTCTATGACTCACTCTTTTGCCTCTGTGAACGATCATATCTATGCAAAGGATACATTCAGACTGAAGGGTCAACCTATATAACCAGGATATTTATAGGCTTTCCAGTCAGTCTTTGTCAAGATGCAGTTTAAAGCACAACCTGTGAAACTACCTATCCAGAATTTTCATTCGCTTGTTCAAAAGGAGAATAGAGAAAAACGACAGGGACACTTGCTACCAAACAGTGTACGAGCAATATTTTGTGGACCTTCCAACTGTGGAAAGACAAATGCTTTGCTGGCTCTACTGATACATTCAAATGGACTAAGATTTGAAAATATTTACATCTACTCAAAATCGCTAAAACAGCCAAAGTATGAATTTTTGGAAAAAGTCCTTAAATCTGTAGATGACGTTGAGTACTATCCTTTCAATGAGCATGAAGAGGTTATAATGCCTTGTGAAGCGAAACCAAATTCAGTCATTGTATTCGATGATGTGGCTTGTGAGAAACAAGATAATATGAGAGCATTCTTTTCCATGGGTAGATACAAGGATGTCGACTGTTTTTACTTGTATACCATTAAGCCATTTCCCTTTCAGGGTAGGCGTGACACTACCCGATTCGGGTAGTGTTTCTAGGTGGATAGTTTCTTGTAGTAAATAACTACTACAAGTATGGGCTCACCACACCCACTTGAGTCAGACATATGCCCATATTCCTAAACATCTTTTGCGCGATAATGTTAATTTACTTGTTGTATTCAAGCAGGATGAAATAAATCTAAAGCATAGTTATGATGACCATGTGAATACTGATATGACTTATTTTCAATTTAAAAACATGTGTTTAGCTTGCTGGAATCAAGACAAGTATGGATTCGTTGTAATTGACAAGGATAGGAATCTTAACCAGGGCAGATATAGGAAAGGTTTTGATTGTTCTATAAGTCTTGAAAAGTAATATATATATATATATATATATATATATTATATGTTGTGATCAATATAGTAGCGTCACACCATAGACTTTGATGCATCAACATGTCTTCACGTGAGGAGAATTTTCAAAAGCAAAAGAATATTTTGCGCCAAATTGCTACAGCTAGTGAATCATTTCGGCGAAAACATAGGTTAATAAAGTTGGGTAAAGAAACAGTTGAGCGCACATTAAGCGACACTTTTCAGCCCATTGTTAATCCACTACAGAAAATTATTGGGGGCCTCAAGAATGTGAAAAAAGTTGAGCCAATTAAAAGGAGAGAAGAGGAGGAAGCAAAGAGTAAAGTTGAAGAAAGTATTGATGACGATGATTTGTCATATAAATCAATTTATGATGAAGCAGACGAGACTGAAGATCCCAGTAACTTGGAGTTATCAGCTCGTAGTGAAGCGGAAAATAACTTAGAAATACCTATGTCTTCGTGGATTGATGATGATGCAAACAAGTATCTCATATTGTTAGGTGAAAGAAGTAGAGAACTCGATAATGTGTATGGAGTGAGAAAATTAACGAAAGATAGATTAATGATTGGAGATTCTCCGATAAATTTCAGCCAGAACTATATTCATGTTGGTAATTTGAATTTTCCCAAAAGTAAAGGCTTGCTTGAACTTTTATTCAAAAAAGTTCCGGAAGAGCTCTCTATAACTGCCAGTGATCTTGAAAATTATAGACAAATTATCGATGCAACAAACTCTTATAAAAAGCATTATAAACCAGATGGTGAAATTCGCGATAATAATGCTTTTAAATATAAAAATTGTATAAAGAAATTAATTCCCACGTCAAAAAATACAGATAGGCGAAGTAAAAGCCGAAAATCATTATCAGGTAAAGGTATGATCCCGCAACACATGATTGCTAGAGAGGGTAGTCTGATGGATTACATTTACTGGGATGACCCGAATGAATTGGTAGATCGATTACGTTTACTGATAGCGTCTCAAGCAGCTGGAAATCCAAGTCACAAAAACGAAATTATATCAATTATTGAAGAGCTGCGCGAAGCTGAAATTATATATTAATGGGGGTTTTGTCAAGATTTTCATCATTTGCAAAATGAGCATCGATGTATTCGGACGTTATTCCAAGCGAGCAGAGAGTACAAGTCGTGGTCCTCCTGGACTTGGCTTCAAAGTCACATCTGAAGGATATTATGACATGAATAATAAAAGGCTGCGTAAAGTGGCTGATGCACAAGAGCAGAATGATGCTGTTAATCTGAATATGGTGCAACATATGATACAGCGTGAACTTCAGACTATCTATGTTGTTATAGCTTCCTTGCGAACTGAAGTAGTCAACAATATGATGATTGAAAGTTTGGAAAATTCCACAGATAAACTTTTTAAAAATGTGAAAATTGTTGCTGAATCAATACAAAAACTGGTGTATCGAAATTCAGAGCTCATTAGTCAAGTAGACACCAGACTGAATGCACTCAAAAATGGACATTGAGAAGCTGCAGTTGGTGAAGGAGCTGCACAAGCCGGCTAGAAGAAATTACCAACGTCGACATTTCGATATCCGCGGCATTGATGAGACCTGGCAAGCTGATCTTGTTGAAATGCAACCATACGAGAGAGTGAACAAAAGATACAAGTACATCTTGACTGTGATTGATGTATTTTCAAAATTTGCTTGGGCTGTTCCCGTTAAATCGAAGAAGGGCGAAGATGTAGCTGCAGCAATGGAATCTGTACTTGATAAAGGATGCGTACAAAAAAATTTACATGTTGATAGAGGTAAAGAATTTTACAAGTCGCATTTTGAAAATCTTATGAGCGATATAAGATAAATTTGTACTCGACATTTAGTAATTTAAAAGCATCAATTTGCGAGCGATTTAATCGAACCCTGAAAAATAAAATGTGGATGCAGTTTAGCTTGCAGAGTAATTCTAAGTGGATAGATATTTTGAAAGATTTAATTTTGTCCTACAACGATGCTAAACATCAGACTATTAGAATGAAGCCAAAAGATGTTACTAAGCAAAATGAGAAAAAATTGTTGTTTGATGTTTACAAAAAAATCTACAGTGTGAAACAAGCAGTTAAGAAAACGAAATTTAAAGTTCGAGATAGAGTACGTATAAGTAAGTTTAAGCATGTTTTTGAGAAAGGCTACACACCGAATTGGACAACTGAAATATTTACTATAAGTCATGTTAAGAATACCGAACCTGTGACGTATATGCTTACAGATTATCAAGATAAAGCTATTGCAGGTAGTTTTTATGAACAAGAACTTGGCAAAGTTAGGCATCCAGACATTTATCTTGTGGAAAAAGCGGGGAAATAAGCTATTTGTAAAATGGTTAGGTTCCGACGACTCTCACAATAGTTGGATAGATAAGTCTAGTTTATAAGTATCTTTTGTATTAATATTAAGTTTTTCTGAATAAAGTTAATTATTTTCAAACATATATATCTTTCTTTTGCTTACACATCTACCTACCCTTAATCTAGTAAATGAAGAAAAAGACGAATTTGATTTTCAATTACATTTTTTATTCAGATTTTTCTCTTACTCTCAACATACGTACAATTTTAATGTATAAAGATGGTATTTCTCAATCACTTCTTCACACATATTCCGATTATAAAAAGTAATCATTTCAAGAAACAGACTTTCAAATTTCATAAGATTAGTAAATACAAGTTTCTTCATTGCCTTACTCTTTAAACTTATATAATTTTTTCGTATATAAGATTTTACACTTTTTACACAAGGTGATGTCACATTACACCAAACAGTTTGGGCGATGGTTTCAATGATGACATCCTTTGTTCGCTGAAACGGCATAACACTCTGTTCCAGAAGATACCGGTCGATACAAAGAATGACTTCCTGGAGAACAGCAAACGTCGTTTCTCGTGGTAAGTGGGACGACGGTCGTGGGGGTTAAGGCGTAGGCTTTGGACCCACTCCGTCGGCTTGAGGGTTCGATTCCCGCCTCGCACTCTGGAAGAGCCTCGGCAGCCCATGCGGTGAACACTAGCCTAGCAAGGTAGTTATTCATCTCCGGAGAGTCGTGGGACCGTACCTCTGGAGAAAAAGGTTCTCTAAGTACTTAAAGCTGTTGCTCTTGGTGGTTCCGAATCCACCTTAAACTGTAGGTCCCCCTCCCACCACCAAGAAAGTGCGTGTTTCTTGTAGTACAAATGGATTTTTTTTTTGCGTTTCTTGAATTTGCTCTAAAGTCACTATATAATCTCCCAAAGATATAGTCATGTGTATACGGAAATTTCCACAGTCGATGCATTGCAGCTTCTCTTGGCCATCAAAGAACAGTGACATGCGGCTGAAGTAACTTTTAAATAATTTCCACTCTTCAGGATTTAGGGTTATACTTGCACGAGGAAGACTGGCCTGCAGTTTCACTGATGAGACGAGCTTTCCCTCTTTTTTAAATTCAGCACCAACGATAATTTGCTTTGTGAACGATGAATTTAGATTGTATGTGGTGGAATGTAGCATTTGATTTCGAGGCGTATAAGACATGTTGATCTCAGTGAAGGCTTTCAGGCTTTCATTCCCAACAGGAGATTTTCATCTTCATCAAGCAGATTGACCATTCTCGCTGGTAAAAAAACGGTAAATTTCTTCTCCACAGTGACAATGAACCGCACTACAAACTGCGTTGTTGCTTTGCTTATGTTTGTGATTTCGTAATTTTGTATTGAGTTCTAGGTCCTTGAGCTTCTTGGTTGGTAGGAAATCATTGTTGACTGCGATTTTGTTGAGTTTTGAGAAATCCATCTTTACTGTTTAATAGTAAGTGTATTAAATTTTCTCGTTAGATTTTGTAAATCTGTTCGCACTTGTATCGCTTGTTTTAGTTATCGAATGTTCTTCAGAAATACGTTTAAGCGACTTTTTAGCTCCTGCTGCTTTTTTTCTTTACAATCTGACATGTACCATCAACAACTGCTGAAAGAGAAGAGCTGACCCCCCTTTTATAGACGCTTACCCCACCTTTACCAAATTTCTGGAGACTTTTATGCAAATTTGCCAGATATTGCATCATATGATGCAACAAAGTTCTGGAAGATTCTACGGATGACGTCATCAGAATGGACTTTTTTTACCAGAAATTGTTTAATATTATATGAAATGTGAGACGCCTGACGCATAATGTCGGCAAAAGGGTAATTTTTTAAATTAAATATTTATTTCGGCTAGCACAATTGCGCAATATTATGCTATGGCGCATCAGGAATTCACTCTTCTGCTGAAACCTGTTTGAACTTACAAAATACATTTCGCAGAAAATTACGCCCTCAAAATAATCATATCACACACAGCCCGACATCAAAGACACCGACTATTTTTTTTTTTCGAATTATCTTGACAATAACAAGCAATTATATACGGGGGGTTGAAATGCAACACTACCGTCATCACCTTATCTCTCGAGCGGCGGCGGCCGGAGGGATGATGACTCATCACCTAGCCCTCTTAACCTCCCTCATACAGGTACACATACACAGGCACACACACACATCTTCAAACTCAAACGCTATATAAATTTTATTATGTTGGGACGAAAAACTGCGATTCCGGGGATAGCAGATATTAACAGCTTGATATAGTCACGTCAGATATCCTATTCCATATTTTTGGGTGGAAAAGTTCCATTCCCCGGATTGAAGTATTGATTTTCAATATCGATATTGGATACCTCAACACTGTGATTCGTAAGTCAGCACAAGGAGCGAAACCAATCTCACAGCCTTCTACATTCTAGCCGCAAGTTGCTAATCGTACGGAAAAAAGTGGCCTAGAACACCACCTACCTATCTACTAAACTTATATTTGCTTATGTACTATTAATTTTTTTCAGGAAATTCGTTTCATATGTTGTTCTAAATATTATTTATTGTGTTTTAAAAAATAAAAAGAATCATATTTAACTTTTTATTCAAATTGATATCTTATATTCTGCTTTACTAAGATTATTGGATGCCGTGTTAATTCATTTTTCCCTTTAGTATGCATATAAATCGTTTAGAAAACTGTTTTGAAAGATCGAATGAGTAGCATTGTTCTAATTTCAATATTTTTTTCATGAAAATAACATTTTGTTTAATACAAAATTTTAAATAGTGGTGTAGTCCCATTGCTTACAATGCAAAAACATGGAGTGATGGGACAACCAGCGCCGCGCTGGAGATATTAGGAACTAATCAGCTTAGGACACCATGGAATCGCCATCTTGTTTTCAGATACGCAGGACTGGTTTTTAGTCTGTTTTGTGTTCTTAATTATTTAATCGAAAATTCGACTTTAGATGCCTGTGGAGCGGGTCGACAATCGAATTTTCAACCCTAGGGAAGAAAGTGACAGATCAATGTAAATGGCAATCTAAATGGATTAATCAGAGTTAGAAAACGGGATTTCATTTTTTAGCCGCACGGTTGAATACTTTTGTCTGATATTTTGCATATCTCATCAAAATATTAGTCTTTTTTGCCGCCTTGATTCGGTTTTTTGAAAAAATGTTTATATTTGATGTTATAAACAAAAAGAAAAGAACAATACAAAAAAAATGCAGTGACGCTCAGTGTTAGCTGAGTGTGTATTTTCGCTGCATGGGCATCGACCCTCGTCAAACTTACGAGGCAGACACCCCGGAGCGCGTCGAATCACCCGAAACGAAATCACCCTTTCATTGTTATGAGATGCAGGCCGGTTAAAAAAACTGACATTATGAAAGCATCGCGTGATTCCATTTTAATTAGCAGAACTAGTGTATTCATATAATTTGAAGAAAATGAAAAAAAGATTCATGAAAATCGGTTAATATTTGCAGTGATAATAGAAATGTTGAAGTGCACACGATTGTATGCCGAGATACGCCGCACTGTGGGAGGAAACGTATTTTTTTCGTTCAAAAAAGTTCACAGCCTTCAATTTTGCCCCGCTCTGCAATAATTTTTTTTTAAATTGATGTGCGCTAAATTTCCAAGAGCACCTTGGTCAGAGATTGTTGTATTTTCATTTGGTTATTTATGATTTATTACCAGAATACAAGTAATTTGATTGTTGTCTGTTTTAATTGTTATAAACAAATGACATTATGACCAATGGCCATACCATGCTGAAAAATCCAGTTCTCGTCAGATCACTGAAGTTAAGCAGCGTTGGGCGCGGTTAGTACTTGGATGGGTGACCATTCGAGAATACTGCATGCTGTTGGCACATCGTGGGTTTAGTGAGCCCACACTTGTATTAGTTGTTTACTACAAGAAACTATCCACCTAGAAACACTACCCGAATCGGGTAGTGTCACGCCTACCCTGAAAGGGAAATGGCTTAATGGTATACATACTTACATTAACAAATAGCCAAATATTGTAATTTTTGTTGGAAAAAATTTATTTTCGGATTAATATGCTTCAAATTATTGTAAGAGTGACTGTTAGTCACAATTTTTATAAAACATCAACAATTGTAATTGTTATGAACAATTTTTTGCAAAAATTTGGAATTTGTGGTTTCTTCTATTTCGGTCATTCCTTTATCATCGGAATTGATGTAGATATTCGCAAAAATGATATATTTTTCATTATATTTGTTAAAATACCACAATTGTTGATTTTTTACATAAGTGCCCAAAAGTTGCAGTTTTTTCTGAACTCTCAAACTTCTGGTCCACTTTTCACATAGTGCGGCAATAGTTAATACTAGTTAACAAACACGCTTATTTAAACAATTGATTATTGTTTACAACTATGTTCTCTCAGATAAGTGCGAGAAAGTTGCGGTTTTTTCTGAAATGTTTAACTTTGCTTTGCCTTTTTAGTTATGAACAAATAATTAATAAGCATTAGAGAGAATCATCTTTCACACATTCTCTTTATTTTTTGTGAATATAATGTTATGAAATATTTACCACAGGTGGCAACAGAGTACCGGCGGCAATTTCCTGATTGCAGTAAGTCTACCTTGTCCCATAAGATGTTATAATCAATTAATTATTTGTTTGAGGTTTTATTAATCTTTATATACATATACTATCATCGATGATACGCGTTTCCTACAGAGAAGGTGGGATATGGGAGATGATATTAAAATATGTGCAATTCCAAATTTTCCTTTCACGCTTTGCAATAAACTTTTTCTTGTAATTCAAAAAAAACTTTTACAAGCCATGTCAAGACCTAGTCCTCACACCTACCTCCAAAGATTCCATTCTTTGTTTTTGTCTCTTGCGTAAGTTAGCTTTTTTGTTCATATCAATCTTTTTTAAACATTGGGAAGAGATAAAATAATTAACTTTAAAAAATAAAATACTATTTAATAAATTATTCTTGTTGAGGTTCACTTCTTATTTGTTCCTAACTAAAAAGTCAAAGCAAAACTAAATATTTTTGAAAAAAGGTAACTTTGCAGCAT
Source organism: Andricus curvator (assembly GCA_932195095.1). Lineage (NCBI taxonomy): Eukaryota > Metazoa > Arthropoda > Insecta > Hymenoptera > Cynipidae > Andricus > Andricus curvator. The sequence continues at coordinate 57,301 of CAKNYM010051321.1, forward strand.
TACTCTAAGCGATAGTTATAAACAACAATCTATTGTTTAAATAAGCATGTTTGTTAGCTTGTATTAATTATTACCTCACTGAGTAAAAAGTTAACACAAAGTTTAAGAATTTAGAAAAAACCGCAACTTTTTAACAGTTGTCTAAGAGAAGATAGTTATGAACATTAATAAATTGTTTAAAAACCATGGTTGTGACCTTGCATCATGGATTACTTTGCCAAGGAAAACGCGGACGAAAAGTTGAAAATTTCCGAAGAAACTGCAACTATGTAGCATGATCAAAGCAGAAGATACATACAAGCAGTAATAATTTGTTCAAATAATTATTTTTACTAAATTGAATTAACTAATAAATCTCTTCAAGTGACAAGAAAACAGTGGTTGACGATTTCAGAAAAACCGCAACTTTCTGGCGTCATTGAAATTGAATATTATTATCAATAATAATAAATTGTGCAAACAATTAATTTTGTTAACTGTAATAAATTATTTACTTCAGCGTAATTGAAAATTGGACAAAAAGTGTCTAACTAATATTTTCTAGCAGTATTCTAAGAGAATATTATTATCAATAATAATAAATTGTTCGAACAATTATGTTTGTTAACATTAATTAATTATTAACACACTTTTATTGCAAATTGGATAAACAGTTGAACATTTTTGAACAAACCGCGACTTACTAACTCTATTCTCAGAGGAAATTACTAAAAACAATAATAAATTGTTCTAAAAATGTATGTCAACATCTAATTGTCAGTATAAAGTAGCATTTTATTTATTAGAAAAAATTTGCACGCAGACAGCCGCCAAAACCCCATAAAACATGCTTATGGCGGTAGTATTTGAAAAGTAACATCTCATTCATATTCTATGGCTGATTGGAAAGATAAATGTTGAGTTTTAATTCGATTTAGATAATATTGACGATATTAAACATTCGATGCAAATTTGCAGTGAAGATGAAAAAACGTGGTTGAAAGCACCTTTTATCAGGGTGGTTCAAAAAAATACATTTCCGAATGTTTAAAATTAGACTGAAAAATATTGTAGGCTACATGAAAATAGAAAACCATATTTTTTTTTTTTTAAATAATTAGTAGGACTACGCATTTGTTGCAAAGTTTTCTCTAAGTTTACTACTCAACATAGAGAATTCACGGTTCCGCCTATAGTAAATTTTAATATATATTATTAATTATCATGATTAATTATTATTTAATGTTTATTAATTATCATTAATTTAATAAATTCCAATGATTCCGATGAAGAATCGCTCAAAAAGTGGCTGGAATAAAATTATTCAATTGTTTAAATAAAACTACAATTAATTTTTAGTTTCTTTCACTTTCTGTTTAAATTTTTTGTTATTTTTCTGCCTCTGACTCCCTTTATGGTGTGAAGAAACCTCATGTAATAGCCATAAATAAGTAGGAGGAGCACCGAGTTGCAAATTAGGAGAAAAGTGGAGTCTTAGGATTGACTTGTGTCTATTGCCGAAGATATTATAAACGTACATGCGGTGCGGGTTTAGTTACCCGCCATAAATATAGACGGCGCGTCCGGCGAAAAAAGTCAGTTCCCCTATAGCCAGATTAGGTTTCGCATTTGCAAAAAAAATAGTCGAATAGAATCTCACTCGCGCATTCATAAAAAATATCATGTTCCATAACATCTATTTTAAAATAAACTGTAAAGTATTATAATTGATACAGCTTACGATGAAATCATAATGACAGGCCGGCGAAACCCTCGTGTGTCTTGAGGACACGAAGCGACCCAAGGATGACAGCTTTCTGCATCCATCTCGCAAGTGCCTTGGCATATTTTTGGCACGCGGGTATGGCTTTAAGGTTACGAACCAGTGATATTTTCGCACCTTCGAGAGCACCTATCACAGGGACAATTACTTGTACCGAATATTTTGGGTACAGTCGTTGCAGCCCTCTTTTAAGGTATTGATACCTCTCCTCCTTTTCTTTCTCCTTGACAGTGATGTTGTATTCTGACGGAGCCGAGAATTCCATCACGAATATAGTTCGTTTCTCGAAGTCTTGGAGAACGATGTCAGGCCTCGAGTGTGCAACGGAGACTGCTGTTCGAAAATCGTAGTTCCAGAAAATTTGGCACTTTTCGTTTTGGACAATTGACTCTATCTCCCTTGGAGCGTTCGGCAGGGCCGGCTCGCGACCAACACCGTAAGAGCGACAAAGATGGTAATAAAGCACTCTTAGGGCCGCTTTATGTCTATAGATATACGTCGCTCCTGCGTGGGTCCGACACCCCGATACTATGTGTTCTAGGTACTCAGCGTGTGCATGATACGCTCTGCACCTATCACTGGGAACTTCTTGACATGAGATACGGTCACGGTATGCTAAGGTGCAAGTGACACCGTCCTGGCATGCGAAAATAAAATCCGATGTACCTGAATTAAGCCCTGATGATCTGAGGAAAGTTAAAGTTTTCTCCTTTGACAAGGGCTGTTTTTCTACATTTCTGTGAAAGTTTCCGTGCATTTTCTTGTCGAGTAGCTCTTGGTGAAATTTTTCAACCTCTGCTTTCTTTACTTCGGCTTTTAGAAGTGAAGCATCTAGATGGATTAATGCACTTTCCTCACTTCTGATGTTAAAATTCAGGCCAAGGGTCTCGGCCGCTTGCTCCGCGGCTTTGTAAAGGAATGCTCCTTCGCCAATCATCTCGTGGTTCCTAACCATTTTTAGGACAGGATCTCTGCCATTCGCAACGATGTAAGCTGTACTCCTAAAAATACTAGAAGCTGTACGACACATTTGTATCATTCTTACGCCTTTATCATGCATTCCTATGCACAAGGAACTAAAATCTTCATCCTGGAAACGTCAATCATCGATAATCAACGTGAAAATTGTAAGTGCACATCCAGTACGAAAACAAGTTACAGAATTATTATATATTCAGAAATAGCCCTACAGAAACAAACGGGAAGTTAGATTCCTCGAATCTACACCTATACATTATTACGCCTATATATTACAATCATGGAAATATTCATAATCTCCATATGTGATACCACTACATTTAGAACTTCCTTCCTCTTGATATCTAAGAAGAAATACATGCATTTTTGACAACTGCGCTATTTACCAAATATGACATCTCTAAGCGCTGATTGGTCATTATACTTTACCACTACATCTAAAACTTCCTTCCTCTTGATATCTCAGAACGATACATGCATTTTGACAACTGCGATATTCACCAAATAAGGGCATCTCATGCATATATCAATACACCTTGTATAACTACTTCTCTACTACTAAGGAAGGGATACAGTGCATTAGGACCACTGCGCAATTCACCAAATATGGGCATACGCTAAAATACTCTATTCTCATTTGATATATAGATTTTTCCCACTATTCCACATGACAAACTATTTACACTCATTGGAATGTAGGGCTATCCCTACTTTGATATCTCTCCTCCATATGTGGATCTAAAGAAGGGCAACGTGTATAAATACTGCCGATAACATTTTTAAGGCATGAAAGTATGATAAAATGCATTATCATTCTTATGCAAATAAATGCCTAAAGTTTCAAACAAATTCAATCATAACGTCTATTGCAGAATTGCAGATGGAAAAAGTAATGTCATTTGATATGTTAATCTCCATAAGATAGAAAAGTGAAATGCGTAGTCCTATTAATTAATTTTGTTCAAAACAAACAAATGTGGGCCTTATATTCTCATGTAGCCTACAATATTTTGCAGTCTAATTTAAGAAATTTGTAAATGTCTTTGTTGGACCACCCAAAAAACATATGTGTGTGTGTGAAATTAGTCATGAGACGTGGCCATAAGGGTGATTTACCTCGATTATACTGGGAGCCAGTGTTATTTTCATAGATGGCAATTGCTCTCAGTGAGACCCTGTGGTGATTGCTCAACCTTTTTCTTTTAAATTATGTATATATTAGCAAATAAAGCATCCAATAGAAAAAATAACATAACTAAACACCGCCGATTTCACCAGTTCACAGAGTTCAGATTTTATTACAAATACACCACCAAAGATGTAATTACTTAAAAAACTCTTGAGGACTTCTAAAATACTCGTTGCACTTGATTAATTCGAGCTAAATTGACAGAAAACCCTCGATTACTTTTTATTATCGACTTAGGAAGAGTCTTCACTTCTTCCAACAACCGCAACTGCAACTTCGCGCTCGCATCCTTTTCGAAAGTTGCTTTCAGCTATGAGAGGTCTGCTTCGACAAACACAATATAGCAACATTAATTGACCAGACTGACATGCCTCATAATATTATCTGCATGAAAAAAAAAACATTTAGCACGATATTTCAATTTTCCTACTTTTAAATAGGTGGAAAGATAGCATGTGACGGTCGGTAATTTGTGATTTTAAAATGTACTACATTCCCGGTTAGAAGGCTTGCATTTAAAGGTATTAAAAATTTCAATTCCTAGGAATGCCGTTTCTGTCCTTTTTTGTATCCTCGATCAGGCAGCGAAAATAATTAGATCCTAATACCTTTCAAAGCCTATTGGAGCTGACAAACGTAACCTGAAATAAACTAAAAACACTATTTTCAATTAGTGCATTAAAACGCGCTTCAAAAGCATAAGATTTGAAAAATCTAGAAGCATTGTGCATAACAATACATCACTTTATTACTAAACTCTCGCTTGTCACGTCACCATTGAACAGGAAATTTTCGAATACTTTTCAATGCAAGCCTTCATATCGGGTTCCCTTTCAGTTAAAATAATCATAACTGAACTGCAAATTAAAGCACTTAAAGTGGAATTCTTTTGAACTTCAAACTTTTAAAACTGAAGCTCAAAAAGTTTTTAATTCAAATGCTCAATAATTTACACTTATGTATTGAAAGCTCGAAAAGTTTTTCAATTGAGTAATTTTTAATAAATGCCGTTAAACTGCACAATTTGTAAGTTTCAAGTTTTATAAATTGAACTATTCAATGATTTCCGGTTAAAATAATATAAATCCACGCTATCACGATCAATGCTTTATATTTAAGTTGTTCTTTTTTAATTACAAGATTTTAAATTAAATGGGTTTAAATATGAATATTTTAGACTGAAACAATGATTGAATAGTATATAAAATGAAATATAACTTAAAAGCTTTTATTTATATGAATCTATTAATTTGATATTATTTTTAAATTGAAAATATTTTAGGAAGTTTCAATCGGACGTTTACATTTACTATAGTTCTATTCAAAATTTACAGATGATCAACTTGAAACGTTTTTTATCAAAAATATTCCATTTCAAACGATATTGCTCAGTTGATAACGCGTCAGGCTTCCGAGCAGGAGGCCTGGGGGTTGATATGTGTGCCGGTACCAATGGAAATTTTTCTGTGCACATCTACCGGGACTTTTACCGGGCTTAAACAGTAGGTCTTCTCAAAAGAGGCTAGTTATCTCCCAAGGAAGAGGCACCATGTCGAGGGGAATATTGCTGGGCGGTCGCTGGTCGATTTCGAGTAATGAACACACACATATACACTTACATAACACACCAGGAGAGTGCGCTGAACGTGGGCATCTTTCTGATGACCTCATAAGGACCGCTCCGTCTGAGTGGATAAGGCTCACTTTGCTATGCAAAGGGGTTCGCGTCAACTCTGTTGCATGGGGTACGTCTGGCACACGAGAGGTATATTTTCAGAACGTTGGAACCAACGAAATTTCTTGAGAATAAGCATGGGTGTGGCCAACAACCAACCCCATAAGACTTAAAACTTGCATGTTAAAATTAATTAAATTGAAAATATACGCTGAACGTTTAAAAATGAAGACCTAAAATGGAAAATTTTGAAACTGAATGATTTTGAAATTGAGCATTGTAAACTGAATGACTTCATAATAATTGAAAAATTTAATAATTTAACTTAACATTTAAATACTTTCTACGGCATACTCTACCACAGCCAGAACAAGCCGGCAACAGAGAAAGAGTGGTCACACTGAGACCAATTGTGAGCAGGCATCCAATAGAGGAAGAGCGATGTTGTAGGACTAGGAGAAACATCAACATCCAGGTTTCTATCAAGCCCAAAGATCATGCTGAACTGGATTAAGCGCTTCGTGGAGATTTTTCTTAAGAATCCGACCTCTGTACCATGCATTGTAGTGTGTATGATGCAACGAGAACTTTGGTGGATGCAAACCGTAAAACAAAACCTACGACTGATCATAAGACCAAAAGACCCATACAACAACTCAGCACAAAGATAGGCTGGGCAAGACAGTCCGCGTCTCAAATTCAGTGTGTGATTGATTACATAACCTCTGGCACGAAGTTCACTGCCACGGTCCAAAAGTTCGCGCGCGAACTGTGAATCCGTCATCACACACTCAACAAGTCAAAGCTGCTGACCATCAGACAGCATACTGTTGACAGTAGACGAGTACTGCCTGACGCTAGGAAAAGTCTAGAGCGGAGGGATAGGTGAGTTATTGAAAGTAAACAGTTTTTCTCTGACCCATCTCGACTCTTCCAAGAGCCTCCATTTACTGTCAACCAGGGTTGGGTCCGTAACATACGTCACGTAACTTACATGGATTAGAAATCTTGTTCCATGATATCTAAGTACAACTATTCATTATATTTGTTTATAAGAATATAATTTGTTCAATTTTTTGCTGCCGCACTGAAGGATTAGATGTCTTTAATTTACGCGAAATAATTCATGAGGAAGAGTTTTGTAAAAGAATATATATACCGTTAATTGGGGTTATTCTGGTACAAAAAGAGTGTTTTTCTTGAGTTCGCGATGCGAGAAACAAGAAAAAACAGTCTTTTGTACCAGTATAGCTTCAGTTGACGCTTGACTGTATATATTTCCAAATGAAAAGGTTATCTAAATTTGAAAAATATTATTTTTGCAACACCCACCTCTAAAGTTGACGTTTTCATGCTTCTAAATTGTGCCTAAAGGACCTTATTTGAGCAGACTGTGTGCGAATAATTTTCGCGCATGCGCAGTTTGAAGATGGCTTACTTTAGGCACTGGTGAAAAAGTTGCGCATGCGCACTTTCGAGATGAGGTACTTTAGACACTGGCATAGGTAACTTTAAACACTGGTGTTGGTATCTTCTTGAAATAAATTTAGATTTAACTTGAACAAATGTTTTAATGATTGAAGTTTTGTTTTTAGGGTTTCGTGGGGGGGGGGGGGGGGG